>QPKB01000090.1:34058-71558 GCA_003546025.1 Camphora micrantha | reverse complement strand
AGGTAACATTTCCCAAAGGAATGAGATGCCACAAAACCCCATACTATTCTGTGAGATTTTTGATGTTTGGGGCATCGATTTCATGGGACCATTCCCTGTATCTTTCGGTTATGTTTATATTTTGCTTGCTGTTGATTATGTTTCGAAATGGGTGGAAGCTAAAGCCACCAGGACTAATGATTCTAAAGTTGTTGCAGATTTTATCAAGTCTAACATATTTTCCAGGTTTGGCATTCCAAGAGCTCTAATAAGTGATCGAGGCACTCACTTTTGCAATCGAACTGTGGAGGCATTGCTGAGAAAGTACCATGTGACCCACAAGGTATCCACTGCTTATCATCTGCAAACTAGTGGACAAGCGGAAGTGTCAAATCGAGAGATAAAGTCCATACTTGAAAAGACGGTCAATCCAAGTAGAAAAGATTGGAGTTTGCGCTTGGATGATGCATTATGGGCGTATAGGACTGCATATAAAACGCCCATTGGGATGTCACCTTATCGATTGGTGTTTGGGAAACCATGCCACCTTCCAGTTGAGATAGAACACAAGGCTTATTGGGCTATCAAGAGTTTCAACATGAAGATGGATGAAAGTGGAGAACACAGGAAGTTGCAACTACAAGAGTTGGAAGAAATTCGGAATGATGCATATGAGAGTGCAAGGATTTACAAGGAAAAGGCAAAAGCTTTTCATGACAAGATGATCTCTAGGAAAGAGTTTAAAGTTGGTCAACAAGTCCTTCTATACCAGTCACGGCTTCGTTTGTTTCCAGGTAAGTTGCGTTCTCGTTGGATTGGGCCTTTTGTTGTTACTAATGTTTTTCCGCATGGTGCAGTTGAAATTCAAAGTTTAGCCACTTCCAAAGTGTTCAAGGTGAATGGTCATAGACTTAAGCCTTTCTATGAAGGTTTCCAAATAGAGAATGTGGAGAAATTAGACCTTGAAGATCCGATCTATCCTGATTAAGAAGGAAGCATTGAGTCGAGCCAACGACAATAAACAAAAGCGCTGCCTGGGAGGCAACCCAAGGGGAGTTCGTTCCTTTTCTTCTTTTTTTTTTCGCATTTATATTCTTGGTTATTTTTGCCTTTTCTTTACAGTTTACCTTACATTGGGGACAATGTCAGTTTTAAGTGTGGGGGAAGGGATTTAGGTTGTGCTTTTAATTTTTGAAAAAAAAAATTTTTAAAAAAAAAAAAAAAATTAAATCTGGTGAGTAATAAAATTGCACCCTATACTTGGACTCACCAAATAAAAATATGGCCTTTTGTTTTTGTGGTCTTTGATGAGCAAGAGTCAATTAAGCTTGAAAAGTTCATGACATGATTGATTTATGATCAATTAGTTAGTTATTCCTTGAGGATGGTAGTGACTAAATTTGGTAGACAAAAAGCCGGTGAGATTTTGAGCCTTTAGACTGACACATCCATATCAGTCTCATTATTTTCTTTCATGTGAGATATTCTTCCGTGGATTTGTTTCTCTAGAACTTGCCTTGATTCTCTTCGAGGTCACATAGACACAAGCATGCATGAACATGATTAAGGCCATCTTTGTTATAAGCCACTTAAGCCAAATAGCCTACCCAGTATTTAATTTTTCCTTTATTAAACTAAACCCCTTTGAGCTTTATATTTCTATTTATTGCAAACCCACATTACAAGCTTTAAACCTAAAAAAAAAAAAAAAAAAAAAAACTACCTTTACCCAAGCCGTAGAACTAGTGGAGCATTGTTTTTCATTATGATATGTATGGGTGTGCAAGAAATAAGTGTGGGGGTGTTTTGGATTTGTGGTATGGCTGTGACTGGTGAAATGGAACATGTTGTCATTCTCAATTCGTGATTTCCATTGTTATCCAAAAAAAAAAAGAAAAAACAAAGCAAAAAGAAAAAGAAAAAAAAATATATATATATATATAGTTTATGAAGTGATGGAGGAAATTGCTGTCCATGTTCATAATTCCTCCTAAAAAAAAAACGGGGTCTGCTTATGCGTGATATATAAAAAGGTGGAAGTTGTTGCGAAAAATCGTTCCTTGCTGCAAATGAAAAGTGTTCCTTTTGAACGATCTCTTTTTCAATACAAGAGTTTTACATGGTTTAAATGCATTGAAGCCAAATTGAAGAAACTGCTGCATGGAGTGATTGGTTTAATGTCTTATGTATTCAAGCTTGAAGTTGGTTCATTTTTGCTCCACTAGTTTCGATGGTTTTTGAGCTACATTCCCAAATATTTCACACCTTGATCCTAAACCCCGTTACAACCCTTGAAAAGTCCTTATGATTCGTGTTATGCATGTGATCCCAGTGGTGGAGAATGAGAAGATATGCAAGCCTATGGTAGATCATTTCTATTGGAATGACTTTGAGCGAAACACCTAACCTTCAAACACATAAGAGTCGAGTGTTTATTTCTGTGAGGGTCTACGTATTTAGTTTACTCCATCTTTGAGTGAAATTGCTTACCAAGTAACCGTAAGATGTTTAAAGCTGTTTATTCATGATATGTTATGAGTTTTGAAAAGCTCGGTTGTTCTTTGTTTATGGCGTTGCAACCTTGCTATTTTTGAAAAAGAAAAAAAAAATAATTTGGAGTTTTGCCCGAGGACGAGCAGAAGTTAAGTGTGGGGGAATTTGATGAGAATGCAAAATGTTATATTTTTCTCCCTTAATGTTTAATCCTTTATACTCATTTGATGCCTAAATGTACTCATTATTCTTATATTTTGATTTAGGATGCAAATGGAGGCATTAATTGCTAAACGAAGCTAATTGGGCGATTTTAGACAATTTCCGCATCGCTTCGCAAGCTGGGCATAACTCTCTCATCCGAGCTCCAATTGAGATGATTTAAGATACTGTGGGACGTCAAAAGAAGATGATTATATCTGATACAGAATGGACGGAACTGATTCGGAACCGGGTCTTGTTTAGAGGAAATCAAACAGAAGGGCATTGTGGTAAATTTGAAGAAATCAGGAGTTCGTCGAAACATATCCAATATTGGGCTCATATTGTGCAGAACGAAAAATGATGCAACTTTAATTCTTGGGTCAAGCCCAACAGAAGTCCGATTGAGAAGATATGGTCCAGAGAGGAAGTTTGACTAAGTTAGAATTTCAATTGATTTTTTTATTATTATTCATCCTACACTCTCACGTATCCATCTCTCATACAAATTCTCTTTCCAATTCCTATCACATCCTCCAACGTCACCTCATCTCTCTCCTTATTTAATTATACTTTGTGTTTTCTCTTACCTTCCTCTCTAATTCTTATCCATCTCCACTTCTTCCTCAATTACAACCCATCACATGGCCCGCCTCACCTTATTTCTCTCCTCTTTCTGCCATACATTGAAGCTATAAAAATACCACACTCCAATCAACGTCGGACGACCACATACCCTCTCAACCCCTCTCAATTACACGTCCTCTCTCTCTTTTTCTTTCTTCTTTCTTTTTTCCATTTATTTTATTTTGCAAGTTAGCATGGCCCTGCGTGGCTAATTTTCTTTAATTGGTTGAAGGAGACGGAAGCCTCGGAATCAATAAACTGTGAGATCTAATTTAATTTTTATTGTTCAATTTATTCTTTGAGTATGGGTTGTTCTTCTATTCTTATTTTCATGATTGTCTCGTTTAATTGCTAGGAGGCCTACTAGTTTATTATTCGTTGCAAATTAATGCTAAATTAGAAATCAAATCCGTAATTGTTTGATCCCTCTGATTTGCGAAGCAACTGGTATTTAATAATTTACTGCATCAGTGATTATTAGATATTAGGAAGAACACTTGGCTAAATTAAATGCAACCGCGTGTGCTTGTGTTATTTAGATTCATCGATTTCTCTTATTTTTCATGCTGTTACTAAATTAAATCTATAGCGCTTGTTTTAGGTTGTTTAGTAATTAGGGTTAATTGGGGCGCGTGTTTTCTAATTAACTAATTAAGGAGTTAGGAATTTAATTCCAACGATGAATATTCAAAGTGTTAATTGATTTATTTTTGCATCAATGATCAGTTCTAAATTTCCGATGGTGGATGTTAACTTTGACCAATGCTTGCTTATTTGATTGAATTCGTTACTTTATTGCTCTTTATTTGCTTTTATTTGTTTTTGCTTTCATTATAATTAAAACCCCCCATCTTTGATCACATAGCATAAAATTTGGCTAAACACTCTCCGTGGGAACAATCCTTACTCGCGCTACTACATATATTTTTAAGAGTAAAGGTTTTATTATTTTTGGGTGCCGGCGACAGCACGACCAGGGTGGCCCCCCAAGGGTGCTTCAATCACCTTTTGGTGGTCTTTGCAGCAGAGTTGCAGGGCCTCTGGATTTTTTTATCTTCGTCGGGGGGAGAGCGAGAGCTAGATCCTTTCCCTTTGGAATGTCCTCCTATTTATAGGCCTTTGGTAGCCATTTAGGAGGGTTTATGAGTATTGAATGCATTAATACTCATAATGGGAGGAGTTACAAGTTTTTAAATTACTTGTTTTGTAACTCCTTTTTCCTTGAATCTGATTGGCCGATGGAGAATAATGAGCTTTTAATTGCTTTTAATCCCCATCATGGGAGGAGTTTCATGGCTTTAATGCCATAAATCCTTTGACTTGTAACTCCCATTTGCTTGCTTTTGATTGGGTCGTCCAAAATAATGAGTTAATGACCGCATTAACTTGTCATAAAGCGGGTCATTTAACCTCATTAATTGGTCGCCAAGTCGCTCGAAGAGTCGCGGGCCGCGCCGCGTCTTTTGGAATTCTTCTTGCGATGACCGCCGGTGGATCCACATGTTATTTGATGTCGGATGGCGATGCAATTTCAGACATTGATTAATGTCAAAGTGCCGGCAACATTTGTCCTGTCGATTTCACGATCGGGCGGGCAGAAAGTGTGCTTTCTTTGTCGGCCGGTTGGCGATTTCGAGGCATCTAATGATCATCCAATGATTTCGGCGGCGAATCCGTGATGTTGACGAAGATCGACGGATTTCATGTACGAAAAATCAGATTTTGGAAAAATCACAGGGGCCAATCAACTCGTAACGCGAAAAGGACCCGAAAAAGGGTCTTCCGGCGAATTTTTGGGTCGCCAGAATTTCCATGGTCGCCGGCGACCATGGGCCAAGGTCGCCGGTGACCATGGGCCTTGGGCCCATTTTTTGGCCGCCTTTCGGTCGCCGTTTCTTCGCCGTTTTTCGATCTTTTTTCATTCTTTTTTCTTCTGTATTTTTCCTGAAATTTTCCCTCATTTATTGGCCTGATTCTCTTGAAGAAAACCCGACGAGAAGCCGCGCAAATCGGAGCACAAAGTTTCCTATTTTTCTGGAAAGCCGAAGACTTTGTTGTGCGGTATTGCCGATTTTTTGTCAAGCATTGAAACTAGGCCAAACGATGTCGGAATGACCTGAAATTCGACGTGGAGCTTCTTGAGCATTAGATAGGACCAACCATAGGCTTTGGTTTGAGTTTTGAAGCCTTTTGGGGTCCCGCAAATGCTTGCCTTAATTTCGCCATGAGAGAAATGCCGAGCTTTGACTTGTGGTCAACCGATGTCCGATTGACCTGAAATTTGACAGGGAGCCTCCTGAGTAGTAAGTAAGACCAACCATGGGCTTTGGTTTGAGTTTTGAAGCTTTTTGGGGTCCCGCAAACGCTCGCCTTGATTTCACCTCGAGGAAAATGTCGAGCTTTGAAACTAGGACAAGCGATGTCCGTTTGACCTAAAACTTGACAGGGGACCTATTTGAGTCATTTTAAGATGATCCATTAGCTCCAATTTGGATGCCATGATTCTGGGGTGCTCCGCCGCCGGCAGGCCTGTTTTTGCTTCCCGAGAGTTGATGAAGGGTCAAACGTTGTCCGTTTGACTTGAAATTTGGCATGGGGCCTTTTGGAGGTATTTTGAGACCATCCGTAGGCTCTGATCAAAGTTTTGAAGTCTTCGACATTGTCGCTGCCGGGAGCTCCTGTCTGGCTGTCGGAAGAGTGAAGTTAGGCCAAATGACATCGAAATGGCCCGAAACTTCATGTGTACCCCTCTTTTGGCTGTTTTGAAGGATCTTGCAGTTTTTGTTTGATTCTGACAAGATCTGGTGCTTGAAGTGGCGCCTTCCTATTTATGGCAGGATGTGGCTCCATGTAGCTTTTTGGTGTTGAAGGGACATAGTGACATTTTTGGTGTCAACACCAACTAGCCGTTGGACTGTTTTTTTTGTATAAAAGTCCATTTTATTTCCTTCTTTCCAAGGCTGTTCGAGTAAAACTTTGGAACTATTTTGAAGCCTAAAGAAGAGAAATAAGCTAGGAAAGCTAGAGGCTATTGGAAATCAAAATGTTTGAGTTTTAAAAGGTATATCTTTCAAGTTAACTTTGTTTTTCATTCCATTTAAAATTATGTATGTTTAATTCTTTGTAATCTCATATTTGCATGATTTCTAGCTTTAGTTGAGATGTTGAAGAAGTACGTCCCCGACCCTTCACATGTTCTCCGGCATGACCCATTGGGAATCAGAGAAGATGCTACTTATGTCGAGAAGCCTATTCAGATCATCGACACCAAAGAACAAAAATTGAGAACACGGACTATTCGGTGGGTAAAGGTACTTTGGGAGAATCATGGACCGGAAGAGGCAACATGGGAATTGCAAGACCAGGTGCAGAAGAAGTACCCACATCTCCTACCTGAGGTGAGTTTTGTATTTTATTCGGAGGACCAAATATCCTAGGGGTGGAGGATGTAAGACCCCGACCCGAGTGACCTCGATTAGTACTAATTAAGTCGCGTGTTAATCTTGAACTTGTTTAGTGGATTTTGGTTTAGTTGGTTTAGAATAGCTTTGTCATAGCTTTGAGAATTTTGAGTGCCTTTGGAATTAGTGGGGCCCTTTGGGGGTTCCTTTTTATGACTTGCGTGTACTTGGGAGTTTACTAGAGATTCTTTTGATTTGGTGTTTTATCCCGATTTACTTATTTTGTTAATTCCTTCAACTTTCATGCTGATCCCGTTTCCGTCCCGAATCCCGAAACTCGACTTCTCTAGCTTCGAGGGCAAAACAGTCTTTTCACACTAAATCTGTACCCAATATTTAATATTCCCGAAACCCGTGAAACATATAGTTTTTGGAAAGTAGAAATTTCGACGCTCATTTCTACCTTCCTCGTCGTTTTCATCCAAGGTCTCGAGAACTACTATTTTAGCCCAACAAGATTGCTAGTTAGTGGAGCCCACTTGTGTTGCTTATAAAAGAGAGCTCTTCACCTCCCTTTTTCCCTTTTTCCAGCAACTTTCTCTTGTCTAGGGTTTTCTTGCCTCCTTTCTTCTTCTTTTTGCTTTTCCATCATCAAGACACTACCAAGCTTACATTAACATCAAAAAGGACTACATCATCTTCTTCACCACCTCAAGGGCTTTCCATTGGTACCATTTTTGAAGAAATCTCTTCATTCTAAGATCCTCATTTAGCTTGCCTTGCTCATTTAGAGCACCTATTGGTAAGCTCTCTCCCTAATCTTCTAGATTTGTGTTCTCATAGTCCTTGAGAAGCTCCATTTTCATTATTGGGAGCTCTCTCCTCTTAATGCTTGGTTTGACCCATTTTAGGGTTTGTTTTGGGGGTTTTCATAGAGATTGTGATCTTGGCTTGCAAGTGTGGTTGATTAGAGACCCAACGCAAGTGGATGATTTGATATTTTAGCTTTGAATGAGTTTTATGAAATGCATTGATGATTTCACCATATGTCTTGTGATATTAATGGCATGTTTAGATTTGAAATAAATGCACATTAGTGAATCTTGTTAGCTTGTTTTATCCATGATTTAGATTGCTAATCAGGTTTAAAGAAGGAAGAAAAAGGAATGAAGAAAAAGGAAGGAAAAATGAATGACCCATTTCACTGCAGAAAACAGAACCTAGGTTCTGTTACGCAGCTCACTCTGTCGACCGGCCGGGGAGCTCGGTCGACCGGCCACACGAGGTCAGGTTCTCTGGATCCTGACCAAAACACTATTCCCCCTTTTTCACTTACAACTGCCGGTCGACCGGCCAACGGCTCGGTGGATCGGGCATGCATGAGAGGGGCGACCTGACCTCCTCAGGTCGACCGGGACTGCAGTGTGCGCGGTCGACCGGCCAAGGGCCAGGTCGACCGAGCCAACTGTGAATCTCTCCTGGGAAGTGATTTTTACCCTATTCTTAAATGGACTTAGGTGGAACATGGTTACCCTTTTTATTGGACTCACTTGACTTATCGTGAGATCGTTTGACCCGACATTCTTTGAGGTTAATCCGGTTGTATCGAGACTTAATCCAATTCAATTTTTGAACGGTACAGGACAACGGGATACCCCCTTTATAACTATGCACGAGGTTTGTACATTTGGGTATCGCGAATCCTATCCCCTTCGGTGACTGAGTAGGTTGTACGATGCTTCAGGGTTAACATTGTACTTAGGATCTCTTTTGAGGTTTCGTTTGTTTTGAAGTTCATTTAAAAGTTTTAAAATCCCTAAGGTGTATAAAAAGCTCGGAATATCTCCAAACTCAAGGAGTACTAAGTCATTATTACAATGGACATACGGGGTCCTTACTCACCTGATTTATCTTGAATCTCGACACTAGTCCCGAATTTCTTGAATTATGATTTATCATTCCCGAAAGTATTAAAAGTGTATTTTAGCATTTTGCTAGCCCGTTTATACATGCCCGAATAAAATGATACTTGTGCCTTTGAGCATCCCGTCCGGCCCGTTTACATTCATGCACTTGATATGTTTTATTCATGTTTTGATTTGTCATTTGACCTATGAGTCGGCACCACTAAGCTTGGCTTTCCTTGCCGGTCTGATCCACCGACTTGGAGACCCCTTCCCATCCCGCCAACTGCAGTTTGGATCTTGCTACCCGGTTATTACCGTGGTCTTGTCCCGATGCCGCAGATTGCTACTGTGGTTCCCGATGCCTGGTTCGCTACCGTGGTCATGTCCAGTATTATTATTATGTATATGTATATGTTACTTTTGTTGCATCTCCTCACTTCGGTGACTGAGATCAACATCCCGATATGCTTATGTCACATTGGTGATAGAGGACTTAGCTATGTGTGGTTGCCATCTTGTTTGTTTCTCGTTTCCTTGATACCTTACATGTTTTATATTGCATTTGTATTTGAATAAATGATTCTCTCGTTTTATAAAAGTCATTGTTTTAACAGGTTTTAATGTTTCCAAGGTAATTTCTTATATGGATATGTCTTTTCACCCACCTGCCAAACCGTCGTGTTTGACCCTTTGCTTTGGTACTCAGGTCCAGTTATCGGTCACCCCGAAGAGGACCATGAGGAGGCGGTCGGAGAACCGCATCGTCTAGTCGAGTGGCACGCCGATAATGTCGTCTAGACATTCGGCTGCCCGAGTGACATAACATTTTGGGTTGAGTTTAACTATTCTTTTGGGAACTTGTTATTTTATTAATATTGGCCTTTGTTGGCCTCTATTTTTGGGGGCAATGTAATTAAACGATATTGTTGTAAACTTTAACTTTCTTTTGGATTATAGCACTAATGATCATTGCTCATTTTGATACTGGTTTCAAATAGGTTTAATCTTGTTATTTTGGACATGAATGTATGAAATAGATTTGCTACACGCTTCCGCACATAAAAGAAATATTCATGTTGATGTGATATCCTCACCGCGGACACCTGTGGGAAATCGCGTGTACGAGTGGCATTCTTTGGTAGACTCATATACGTTTTGGGTTTAAATTAATTCATCATCCATCATACACAATCACAATTAGTCTCAATCCCGGATTAGGCCCGATGACCCGGTCCGGGGTCGCGACAGGTAAGGCTTACATACAAATAGAAAATTTGAAAGCTTGGAAAGTTACTTAACATCCTTACATTTACTTGAGTAAAATCACAAAATAGAAGTCTAACAAAACATGACATTAATACTAAATGACAAATCATATAGAAACTTCAAGAGAAATAGTGAAATCCATAAACACACATGCACAAACAACCTATAGAGATTACTTGCCTTTGCCCAAATGCTAACAAAGACTCCTTCAAGCACTCCTACCCAAGAGCTAAGCCAAGAGCTGCAAAAACCCCATGAAAACATTCAAAAACTCACCCAAAATTGCAAACAAGAAACCCATTTCGAAATGGGTATTGAAAGTTAGAAAAACAAAATCCTTAAGAGT
Source organism: Camphora micrantha (assembly GCA_003546025.1). Lineage (NCBI taxonomy): Eukaryota > Viridiplantae > Streptophyta > Magnoliopsida > Laurales > Lauraceae > Camphora > Camphora micrantha. The sequence goes on along the minus strand of QPKB01000090.1, from coordinate 61,338 downwards.
CAAACGGACTCCATTGGAGAGATGGGTTGGAGCTCTTACCTAGAGGTGTCCAAACAAGAAGTGAGGAAGGAAATGGAGAGTTTGCCCAACTAAAAATCCATAGAAAATGGCATCAATAGGAAGCTTGGGATGAGATGAAGAAGATGATGGTCTTGGATTTTCTTTTGGAGATCTCTAGCTTATGCATTCAAGAGGAGAAAGTGAAGAGGAAAAAGGGTTTTAGCCCTAGGTCAAGAAAGTTGCAGAGATTGAGGGGAAAATGGAGAGGGAGAGAAAGGAAAGTAGCTTAAATGCTTTGGAAGTGGGACTCTCAAGTGCTAATTCTTGCATGTGTGAAAACATGGTCTTGCGGGCCTCAAATGAAGTTAACGAAGAAGGATAAAACGATCGTTGAAATATCTAGTTTCCGAAAAGTATATTTTTGACACGATTTTGAGATTTTGAAAAGTGTGTCCAGATTTGGGTGTGAAAAGACAATTTTACCCTTTGGCCAAAAACTTGAGTTTCTGGGCTTTAGACGCAGACGGTCTAAACACAAAAGTTGTAAATAATCATAAAACCATTCAAATGAAATGAAATTCACGATTAGCACAAAACTCAACACGATCTTCCCTTACTTGCACGTACACCCAGGCCTTCCTGAGTGTGTCTAGTTAACATTAAACGTTCTCAAAATTCCCCAAAGCTATGATCAGAACTAAGACTAATGGAATTCTAACCCACGGTAACTAAACCCGCTTAGGACTAAGCACACACTAAGAAAATACTATTGGGTTAATCCTGGGTTGGGGTTTGACAGAATCCATCACACAAAGATTCATTTGAAGCCTTAAGAAAATCCTAAGGTGTATAAAGAGCTCGGAATGTCTCCAAACTCAAGGAGTACCAATTTATATTGAAATTGACATACGGGACCCTTATTCACCTTGATTAGTTTTAAATCCTGATACTTGTCCCGAAAATTATGAATTATGATTTATCATTCCCGAAAGCATTGAAACTGTATTGTAGCATTTTACTAGTCCGATATGCACTTCCCGTTTGAAATGATATTTGTGCCTTTGAGCACCTCGTCCCGTCCGTTATATAAGTGCATCATATGTATTTCGTACTTGTCTTGATTTCTATTATTTGACCTATGAGTCGACACCACTAAGCTTGGATAACCTTGTTGGTCTGATCCACCGACTTGGAGATCCCCCTCCCGTCCCGCCAGCTGCAGTTTCGATCCCGCTACTCGGTTATTATAGTGGTCTTGTCCCGATGCCGCAGATTGCTACTGTGGTTCCCGATGCTCGGTTCGCCACCGTGGTCATGTCCCGTATTATTATTATGTACATGTATATGTTACTTATGTTGGATCTCCTCACTTCGGTGACTGAGATCAACATCCTGATATGCTCATGTCACTTCGGTGATAGAAGACTTAGCTTCGTGTGGTTGTCATCTTGCTTGTTTCCCGATTTCCTTGGATACCTTACATGTTTTATATTGCATATTGTTTTCCAGTAGATGATCATTCTGTTTTATGAGAATTATTGTTTTAACAGGTTTAAACGTTTTCCAAGGTAATTTCTATTATTGTTATATCTTTCCACCCACCTGCCAAACCGTGGTGTTTGATCCATTTGCTTTGGTACTCATGTCCCGTTGTCGGTTACCTAGTGGAGGAGCACGAGGAGGCGGTCAGAGAACCGCAGCGTCTAGTTGAGTGGCACGTCGATGATGTCGTTTGGACAATCGGTTGTCCGAGATGCGTAACATTTTGGGTTTGGACTAACCATTCTTTTGGGGATTTGATACTTTGAATTCATTAGCCTTTGTTGGCCTCTATTTTTGGGAAGTGTAATTAAATGATCTTTTATATAAACTTTAACTTTTCTTTTGGGAAAGCACTAATGATCATTGCTCATTTTGATACTGGTTTTATATATGTTTTAATCTTGTCATATTGGACATGAATGTATAAATTAGATTTGCTACACGCTTTCGTACTTAAAAGAAATATTGATGTTGATGTGATATCCTCACCGCGGACACCTGTGGGAAATCGCGTGTACGAGTTGCATCTTCTATGGACTTCTATATGTATTGGTTAAAATAAATTCATAGTATTGGTATGGATTGGTATCTATCATCATCGTTTAAAAAAAAAAATAGTCCCGATCCCAGATTAGGTCCACCCGCTTGGTAACCCGGTCCGGGGTCAGGACAGAAGTCAAGTACAGCCTTATTTATTGACGCATCTTGGCACTATTGTCGAATTGCGCAGGGTTGATACCATTACTGAGCTGTATAAGACCGAGACGAGATCAGCTGTTACTTTTACCGAAGCTAGCCCAAGTCCGGCATGAAGTGGTACTGCTACCAAGCTTTAGGAAACCGAGGTCAAGATAAACCTAATTAGTACATTTACCGAAATCAAGGCTTATCTCGGCATTACAAAAATGCCCCCACACAAGGGCCTATTGGAAATAAGAAGCCATCCAAACGCTCCCCTTAACGCATCTCCAACTCAAACTTCAGATCAATCACTTAAAATAGATTAAAAACAAAAAACCCAAAATACCATTTCTACTGGTTGCAGAAAGTGAAAACTGAAAAGCAGAGAGAGGGCCTAACCTAGCGGGAGAGAGACGAGGACGATTGTTTTTCTCAATCGCAGGATAGAGAAGACGATTGTGATCGATCATCTTTGGTCGCGTGAGAGAGGGTGCCGGTCGCGGGATGAAGACAGCTTCGTTACCCAAGTCGATCGCAAGATGCAGAGAGGAGGAGAGTTAGTGCTAAAGCTGGAATTAGAGAGAGCCAGCGATGGGGGAAGGGCAAAGTCGCCTAATGAGAGGAGTGTCTCTCCGGAGACAATCGATCGCGCGAGGATGATGATTGTGCCTGGCAGAATGGAGAGAGAGAGGAGAGAGCACCAGTGATGGAAATTGGGGAATGGAGAGAGAGAGAGGGGAGAGTCAGGGCCAAATCATTCTTGATTTTTGATTTTGGCCTCAGATGGAGAACGGGAATTGAAAAGGCTTTGGGCGGGCTCCACGCATGAGATACTTGAAGAACTTAATATCAGTGTATCTGGCGATGGCCTTGGCACGTGGTGAGCAGACGCTCACCTCAACGTTAGCTGAGGAGAGGAGCTCCCTATATATATATATATATATATATGAGATGCTCCTAATATATATATAGGGAGATGCTCCTATGAGAGCATTTTTCACCTTACTATAAGAGCTAAGGTAGGGGCCCTCACATTTAAGTTATTCGCGTTGGATATGGATGTGAGGGTCCCCGCCCTAGATCTCATAATGAGGTGAGAGATGCTCTTATAAGAGCATCTATATATATATATAAAATGAGGGAGCAGAAGTCGCCCATGATAAGGGATTTAAGCCGGAGGGGATTCAATTGAAAAGATGCTGAAAAGCTAAGACCGTAAGACCCCATTATGAAATAAGAGGTTCTTAGTGTCCTCGATGAAAAAAAAAAGGTGGAAAACTTAAGTGCCTTTTTGAAAATTTTCCCCGTATATATATATAAACCTACTCTAAGCCTTCTCTACTTGAATTAGTACGATTAAATTATTAATTTGATTCTCATGTAAAATGCCATTGAAGTCACGTTATAACATCTCTCTCTCTCTCTCTCCAGCACACTTATGGTAGTATTAGACGAGTGTTTGAATTGAATGGCCCAATGGGAACGGTATAGTATCAGACGAAGGTTTGAATTGAATGGCTATGTTGTTCCCATGCAAGGAGCATCAGGGGACCGAGTGTTGAAAAATCGACAATTACGGATTTTGTCACTTTGTATGATACTAGTGGAGCCCTGCACGTGCAATGCACGTGCAAGGAACATACTCTTTCAGTATGATAATTTGAAAAAATAAAGTCATTGAAAAACTCAATATTAACTATCCCAATGGAGAATGACCATATAACAAATTAAGTAATTTACAATCACTTATTGTTCTTATAAAATTTAGTAAAAGCTTCAATTGAAAAAAGTAAGAAGAAGATTGAATAACAAGATATATAGAAGGAAACTAAATAAAAAAAAAAAGAGTTGAAAACCAACCTTTTATGGCCATACATGATTAGGCAAAATACTCACCAATTTCAATATAAATAGATAGTCCGACCTATTTCCCATTAAAATTTGTCTAAAACCTAGCGCCAAATACATATCAAATTCAATAAAACAAAATACTAACCAACCAAAACAATACCCAACTCATAGGTTTAAACGAATCAACAACAAATCACAAGGATTCCAATCAATCTTTGGCATTCTCATCTCTTCCTCTGACAAGCAAATCGTGTCTTTACAGGCATTGCGATCGAAGTTGAAATTTTCTACACATGAAAATCTCAACTGAAATTTCTCATTTGAGTTCTTGCAGCGAATGAACAAATTCTTCAAATACAACCCTTTTCATGATCATTTGAGCTAAGCATTTCATTGAAATATAATAATACTAAGTGGGGCCCACAGATGTGTAGAGAACAAGCATAATACTTTTTTCTCTTTTGTAATAATGGCATAGATATTATATGATTATTATTATAATATAATAATATATTATTATATTATATTATAATATTTTTGGGGGGCCCACAAATGTGTAGTGAAAAAGTATGCAACTTTTCTTCTCTTTTATAATAAGGGTATAGATATAGATTTTATATTATTATTATAGTATCATAATAATATATTATTATATTATATTATAGTATTTGGGGGTGGGCCCCAAAATGGTGTAGTGAAAAAGCTTGCATTATAATATTTGAGGTTGGCCCCCACAAAGGTGTAGTGAAAGAGTTTACAATTTCTCATAATAATATATTATCGTATTATATTATAATATTTGGGGGCGGGCCCCACAATGGTGTAGTGAAAAGGTTTGCAATTTCTCATAATAATATATTATTATATTATATTATACTATTTGGAGGTTCTCTGAGAAATCGTGAGAATCCAACTACATTAGAAAAAGTACATCCCATGCAAGCGACAAATAGGTGTAAATGGAAAAACTTTCCTCAGTATACTTCAGCTATTTTGTGTACATAATGGAGAGTTCAATAGAAATGGCATTGCATAGATCGTGCACTGCTCTAATAAAACCATGCTTTTATGCATCGTCATATTATCAGAGAACCCCCACCACACACAAAAACAAACAAATGGAAAATAATGGGAACAACTTTTTTTCATAATATCATACTAGAAACTATCAGACATTATAGCTGGTTTAAAGAGGCCAATTGAATCACGCCATTAATCGACATAGATATCTTTTTAATTCCAATTGAAGGTCGACCACTCATCATTGGATTTATTGTGTAAATATAGGAATTAATCACATATTTTGCAATTGATAAATCAATAGTGGCTCCCACTTTGATTGCATTTAAATTTTACGACTGCCAATATGCAAAGAAGTAGGTGTTTTGAGCAGTTAGCCGCTAACATTAATTTACAAAGAAAAGTTATAATTTAATGCGAAGGCAACATCCTAGGATATATTGTGCCTATGAATTCCAGATATGAGTTAATGGTTTGATGATATTGTTACCTTAAGCTATTGAAGGCAATGCTGTGGAAACATGGATCTTAATAGGGTTGGCCACTACAAATGCGATCAGGATTGCGTTGGCTTGGATCACGTATAATTCACTCTTTATAAGATGGCAATAATAACGGATGGTTGAAATCTAGTCCAAGGAAGAGAGAAAACGTTTTCACCAAGGTCTTTCTCTCTTTCTTCTCACTATTAATTGATTGTTATTGGATATGAGTGTTGAGATTATGTGTTGATATTATTTGCAGCCACTCTCTCCCATATTTATATATACTTATTGGGTGATAAGCTCTCAATGCGAATTTGAGGGAAAAGATAATAAGGATAGATAGTTGGATTTAATTCAAAGGAATTCTTATCTCCAGCACCACCGAGACTCCTTGTGATTGGGGCCCACCTACATGTAAACACAAGTGGGCTCCATCACAAATGCCAACATTGATGAGATCCATAGGGGATATTATTTGATACTTTTTAAAGTCAATTCCTTATTTATTTATTTATTTTAATTATAGTTTTATTTGGTAAAAGTTTCTAATAACAACTCTAGAAAACCCTATAATTAGAAAAGATATTTTTATTAGTTTTGAGACGAAGCGAGTCGAAGAGGAAACATTGTGATAAAGATATAGTCCATATATTTATTTCATGTTTTTTTAAAATAATATTACTTTATTATTTATTTTATTATTATTACTATTGTTGTTATTGCTGCTGCTGTTATTAATAATAATGAGATTTGAGATCTATTCCTCTAATATTGAGTATAATATCCTATGACTGATGCATCTAGATGAGTCAAATAAGAAGTGTGTTTCTAATATATAATTTTATGGGGGCCACATGTTGTACCTTCTCCTCGAAGTTGACCAAAAGCCAAGCTTCCATCAGAAGCTTTATAAACAAAATTAGTATAAATATCAACAGTGTCCTCCTAGCTTTTATTAGTGAAGTTAAGTAATAGCTACCGACTTCAAATTCTCCAACCTTTTCAACTTATTCATAATCATACATTCAAATTTCCTAATAATTCCCATGGGTCAATTGTCTTTTTCCTAAAAAATAAATAATTCCTTGTTGACCAAATTGACCACCACATGGCAATTATCATAGCTGCTTGGGAATAATCCATCTTAATGGCTTGATTCAATTGGGTAGAATTGCACCATTCATTCCACGGCCATTTCGTTACAGATACCCCTTCAAAGCTTTGAGTTCTCAAACCTAATCTTGAGCGGAACCATAATGCCCTAGCATATGTACAGTGGAATAAACAATATTCCATCAATTCTTTATCTAGGAGATGCTCTAGTAAGAGACACTCTCACCAAGTTCGTAAGAGATGGATGGGGGCCCTCACATTTAAGTGGGGGTCCTTGCATTTAAGTTGGTGAGAATAGATATGGAAGTGAAGGCCCCCACCCATCTGTCATATAGTTGGTGAGAGTGTCTCTCATAGGAGCACCTCTCTTCTTTATCTTACATGTAAATACGGCACATATCATCAATTTATATATATGAAAAGCGCTGTGTTTCAATTGAGAAATTAACTTCAATTGATTTTGACCCTCACTAATTTATTTTGACATTTTCACTTTGTATTGCCTCATCCCATTGAGGCCCACTCTCGTCTCAATATCGAAAGGAGAGTTATACCATCCGTTTTATCAACCCATTCATTAAAGCCTAATTTATTGAATGTTGATGGTTATTATTCCCTCTTAAATCCTCAAAACCATTTCCACGGGTGCATAATTGTTTTTTTTTTTTTTTTTTTTTTCAGTTTCCCCACTCCGCAACTCTCACATTCCTATCGTGCAATAAAGACATGTACATTCACTTTCTATAACTCCTGAAAACCTCTTCGAGTCCCTCATCTCATTTCAAGGTATTCTCATTTTAAGGTATTGTCAAACAGTTTTTAGGGTTTCACCCTCTAATCAATTTGAGTAATGAGTAGATAGATCCTCTTATTCTCATTCTTCTCTCTTTGATAAAATCAAATGCTCAACAAGCCTCTCTATTTCATTTCTTCATTCATCATTTTATTTCATTTAATTCTTTATAGAAGATTGGGATTTTTCAGTTTGAGCAATGAAATCTCAATGCATAGCCTCCTCTAAAAGTGATCCAGTGCCCTCTCTTCGTTGTCACTACAAACAATAGCAATAGGAAGTCAATATCGCCCCTTCCATAAGAGGCTCCTTCTAAGTTGAAGGAGCCTGCTGATCATCGGGCTAAAAGTGGAAGCACTAAGGATCTGCCCATAGTGAACGCATCTGAGGTTAAAATTTGCATGCAAGCATGTTCTGAATTCACATGTAAGAAAGATCTCAATTTCACATGCAAGCATGCTCTGAACTCTATTTTGATAATCACTGTAACTAAATATCAATCTCTTGAAATGCGATGTGACTGTAATTTCTCTTTACAACGTCTGGATTGTGATTTCTTGAATTTGTTGTTTTGATTGATTTGCAGTTACATAATCTCAGTTATAACAATAGATACCGTGGTTTTCCTGTGAGAAAATCTACCTCTATTTCGTATTGTTACTTGAGTTTGTTCATGGAGAAAATCAAATTAGTTAGATGTTATGCCATGTGAGAGATTTGATTCTAAGGCTATTTGACCTCAGTTAGGCGGGACTTTTCCCCACAACTTTTTTTAATGCTAAAAAACTGCTCTTATAATTCAAGAGTTGGAAGTATTCAAGTACTAGACTATTCAAACGACGATGAAAATTGAAGGTTAGTTTTGTACGGTTTTGTTTAATACTTGTAGGGAGGGGTGGTTTTATTTCATTTTTTAGCTTACTTTTTAGTTTATAATTTAGTTTTCTTTTGCATTCTTTTTAGTGTATTTTTGGATTTTTTAAGCTTATTCTTTTAGTTTTCTTTTCAGTTTAGTTTTCTTTTTATGTGGTTTTGTATCGTAAGTCCATGGATCCGAACCCTAGAGGGTGGGTGAATAAGGTGAGCTTCTATTGAGTGATCAATTATGCCAAATTCTAACTTCTTTAAAATCAATTAGTCACAAGTGATGATATAGAACTAAAGTACGGAAGATAACAAAAACAATCATCACAAAGCATTCCCCATAACACAAGGATTTATAGTGGTTCGGCTCAATGCCTACATCCATACCGGCTTGTGATCCAACACCCCACCGGTTTTTCACTATTTATGCTTTTTCAATAGGCTAAGCAATAACCTTTACAATATGCTTTCCAAGGCTAAGCAATAACCTCTTACACTATGCTTTTCTTAGGCTAAGCAATAACCTCTACAACCAAAAGGTTGGTATCTCTCTAAGTAGTATCTAGAATACACTTGATGGAGATACAATATATAGTCATACAATGCCTCTTAATTAGGCGGATATAAAGTAAAAATCTAATTCACCAATTTCACAACACACTATGAATGCAAAAGATGAATGCACAATGTATATGTATGATGTCCTCAATCAATTTGAAAATTAAAGCTCATAAATGTATGCCAAAGGGCTTTTAAAAGTTTTAGCTCATAAAAACATTTATGATTGAGGAAAGAATGTGCTAATCACATGTTAAAAACAACTCGTAAAAGATTTACCTATTTAGTTCAAGCAAGTTGTGAAAGTTTAAGAACAAAACATGTGATGCATAAGGATTTCAATCAAATTAACAATGAAGCTTAATATATGTATGCTTAAAGCATTTGAAAGTGTAAACACAAATATAGGATTTGATTGAAATCAAGGACAAATTTACATGTACTTAAAATACAACTTGAAAATGATATACCTATCAAAGCTAAGCAAGTTGTGAAACTTTTAAAACAAAAAAAAGCATATGATTTGTGAAGTTGTTGAATCCAAAACATAAGATAGATTTGAAAGTGATTTTCTTATGATGAAAACACAACAACCAAAGATTCAACCAAGTATAGGAATCATGTTTACATATAATTTCCAAGATGTTTACAAAAAACATGATTTACTTAGATATACCAATTTAAGTACTTACTTGGTTTGAATCAAAGTGGTGCATCCAAAACAATAAATCAATTCAAAACATATACATGTTAAGGATACAATAAATCATAGTTTATCATGCTAGAAAAAGATTTACCAATATTTAAAACAAAGCATGAAAATATATGATTAAGAAAAAGTAAAGCTTACTTAGAGTTTAACTTCATTAATCCAAGCTTTAGCTTTCCAAATGTCCTTAGTCATCCTTAGCTAATTCCCCTTTGATTGGCCTCAAAACATCTCAAGAAGAGGCCTCTTTTTTTCTTCAAAATTTCTTTAGGAATGAGCTTCTATTTATACCGAAAAAGTGGGGTTCTGGCGTGTCCCCGGGTAGACCTGGTACCTTGCCCGGTCGACTCGGCCTTAACGGTAAAAAATCTGACCGTTTGAAAAGAAGCCTAACGGCTCTTTGCCCGGTCGACCCGCAGTGTGCGTGGTCGACCGGGCCATGGGCTCGGTCGACCGAGCACACTGCAGGTCGACCCGCGGCCCAGGGACCAAATTCCTCAAAAATGCATATTAAAAGGTAATTTTCTTGTGGGGTCTTGGCCATTAAATCAAGCTTGGAAACATGATTTTAATTCAATCTAAGTGCTTTTAAATCATGAAACATAAAAGTCTAAAATAATTTGAAAGATTTAAAACATAGGCTAGCTTGATTCGTAAAACTTCTTTTCAAATTAAAATACATCCAATCAAAACATGCATGAAACATATAATTTACAAGATTTAAAACAACGCATGAGTAAATCAAGATTTCAAGATTTTCGAAATCAATGCAAGTGTGAAAATTCGAATGATGATAAAATGGTAATGCATCCATCAAATTGCAATACACAAAATTCCTAACAATCCCCCCCTTTGCAATTTAAAGGCAAACCTTACTCAACACCGAATTTACACACTGAGTCTTCAACTCCCCCTAAGCTGGACAAGTCTTGAAATCTCTTGGATGCTTCTTCTCTTAGCTTGGGCTCTAGTTCTTTTTCTTCAATCTTCTTGATGCTTGGAGCTTGATCAATCTTCAAGCTTTCTTTTCATCTCTCTCTCTCTTTGACCAAGCATCTTCTCTAGCACCCAAGCTTTCACTTCTTTCACTCTCCCCCTTTGACCATGCACTCTCTCCTTTTGGCAAGATATGCATTCTCTCCCCCTGTAGAAGATCATACAATATCTCTCCTTAGGATGTATGGACATACTCTGCCCCTTGAGAAAACTTGATTGCTCTCTCCCCCTTTGACATTAAATTGCAAAGGTACCTACACACATGAAATAAGGAAAATACCTTTTAGTAACACCTGTTAACAAAAGAAAATGAAAATGAAATATATAACAGGCCATCATGTATTGTTAGAAGTCTCTAAGGGTTCAAAGTCAATACAAAGGCCAATTTGATCAAAACTAATACTTCCTATGAAGGTTTACACTCCCCCTCAATCCATTCTCTTCTTTTGTCAAACTTTTGACAAATATTTAACTATTTGGAGCAAGAAGAAGATGGTTTTACCAATTGAAGAAAAACTTCAAGGAAAGAATTAGACACATATAACTATAGAGCTCAATATGATCAAATTGCCAATATAAAGAGCAAGGCCATGGAGAAAAGCGATCATGGATACCAATTGGAATGAAGAATACCAATTGAGATTCAAGGATATGACTATAAATTCAATTACTCTAAAATGGAGTTAAAAAGAATATAACTATTAGGAAAACATCCAAATTAGAGCTATCCATGATGTTATGTGGTTTACTAATAATCATAGCATCAATCAATATAACTTAAGAGAATCATATGCTATGAAAATTTTGAAATCATTTCATCCAATCATTAAATATGACTATCAAGTGCAAGATGAATGAAATGAAATTCAAACATGAAGCCAACCTCAACTATTAACCAACGAATATTATGATCACATAAACATGGTGGTCATGATATTTACCTATATGAGCAAGAGAGGTGGCAAACATGAAAATTATGATGCTAATAGAATGTGACATGGAATGAAAATATATTACTATAAAGTTCAATCCAATGTACATGGTCTATCACATTCTCAAGATATAACATCAATTGGATATTACAACAATAAAAAATTATACCAATTGAAACCAATTGAATTTGAAAACATGATTAAGAGCAAGGATGTGACAAACACAAAATTCCATCAAGCATCATAAATGGATATTCATCACTTTTAATGATATAACTAATGAGCATTGTGATGAACAAGATAAATTGCATAAAAGAGTATAACTATATGATCAAAATGCAAATCTATCAAGATAATATTGTAATCAAAGGAATTTGAAAACTATGAGATATAACTAAAAGATCATGAAGACAAAATCAAATGATCACAAAGAAACATTGCATTTAAAGAGATGTGACTATATAGAAACAAAATGCAAATGTAACAAGACCAACAATAAGATATAACTAAAAAGAATAGGTTGGTCTAGAGAGGTTTAAGGCCTTAAGGATAGTCCAAATATCTACCTTTGAAGATCCTCCTCAGGTTTTGAAAAGGTTGTCCTTGAGAGATCACATTGAAGTCCCACCAACTCTTGGAGATTTAACTCAAAAAAGTTTTTAGAGTGGTGAAAAGATTCATTGGGGAAATAAAGAGTTAGGAAGGAAAAAATCAATTTCGATCATACTGGAAATTATTTTAAAGATATGCAATAAAACACAACACTAGGGTTCTAATCCAGATAAGGATCAACTCCGGGTTGTTAAGCCCTAAAATGGAGTAACCTCGCTCTGATACCACTTGTAAGTCCATGGATCCGAACCCTAAAGGGGGGGTGAATAGGGTGAGCTTCTATTAAGTGACCAATTATGCCAAATTCTAACTTCTTTAAAATCAATTAGTTACAAGTGATGATATGGAACTAAAGTGCGAAAGATAACAAAAACAATCATCACAAAGCATTCACTATAACACAAGGATTTATAGTGGTTCGGCCTCAATGCCAACATCCACTACCGGCTTGTGATCCAACACCCCACCGGATTTCCACTATTTATGCTTTTCAAAAGGCTAAGCAATAACCTTTACAATATGCTTTCCAAGGCTAAGCAATAACCTAACAATGTTATTTTTCTAGGTTAACAACAACCTATCAATGTGTTTTTCTAGGCTCAGCAAAAACATTTACAAGAGATGATTTCTCAAATAAGTGTCTACACAAAACTTTAAGAGATTACACTTAAAGATCAATTTAATTGCCTCTAAAATAGGCAGATATGAAAGTGAAAATCAAGATACAAACATACACATACAATTAGCATAGGTGTGTGCTCAAGGTGTATGAATGTTTACTTCAATCAATTTAAAAATGAAGCTCAATGAATGTATGCTTAAAGATTTTTGAAAGTGTAAAACACAAAAATAGATTTGATTGAAGTTAAGGAACAAATCACATGTACTTAAAAATACAACTTGAAAATGATATACCTATCAAAGCTAAGCAAGTTGTGAAACTTTAAAATAAAAGTACATATGATTTGTGAAGTTGTTGAATCCAAAACATAAGATAGATTTGAAAGTGATTTTCTTATGATGAAAAACAACAACCAAAGATTCAACCAAGTATAGGAATCATGTTTACATATAATTTCAAAGATGTTTACAAAAACATGATTTACTTAGATATACCAATTTAAGTACTACTTGTTTGAATCAAGGTGTTGTATCCAAAACAATAAATCAATTCAAAACATATACATGTTAAGGATACAACAAATCATAGTTTATCATGCTAGAAAAGATTTACCAATATTTAAAACAAAGCATGAAAACATATGATTAAGAAAAGTAAAGCTTACTTAGAGATTTAACTTCATTAATCTAAGCTTTAGCTTTCCAAATGTCCCTTAGCCATCCCTAGCTCATTCCCCTTTGATTGGCCTCAAAACATCTCAAAGATGGCCTCTTTTTTCCTCAAAATGTCTTTAGGAATGAGCTTCTATTTATACCCAAAAAGTGGGTTCTGGCGTGTCCCCGGTCGACCTGGTACGTTGCCCGGTCGACCTGGCCTTAACGGTCAAAAATCTGACCGTTTGAAAAGAAGCCTAACGGCTCTTTGCCCGGTCGACCCGCAGTGTGCACGGTCGACCGGGTCCATGGGCTCGGTCGACCGAGCACACTGCAGGTCGACCCGGGCGCAGGGAGCAAAGGGTCAAACCCACGGACGGTTTGGCAAAAACAGGTTGAAAAAGACATATCATTAAAGAAATACCTTGGAAAACCAATTTAAACTAATCCAAAACCATAGTTTCATAAAATGAGAGAATCATTTACTCAAATACTATGCAATATAAAACGTGTAAGTATCCAAGCGAAACGGGAAACAAATTAAGATGGCACCACACATAGCTTAGTCTCTAATCACCGAGATAGTGACACGAGCATATGAGACGTTTGTCTCATTCACCGAGTGATGAGATGCAACATAAGTAACCATATACCATTATACGTAAATATAATACGGAACGCTAACCACGGTAGCGAACCGGTACGGACAAGACGACGTAATAACAGGGTAGCGGATCCAAAGTGCAGCTGGCGGGACGGGGAAGAGGTCTCCAAGTCGGTGGGATCAGACCGGCAAGGAAAGCCAGCTTAGTGGTGCCGACTCATAGGTCAAATGACAGATAAAAAGATATGTAATAAATCATATGCAAGTGCACTGTGTAATAAACTAGCGGGACGGGATGCTCAAAGGCACAACTATCATGTTAAACGGGCATGTATAACGGGCTAGCAAAATTGCTAAATATACCTTTTTCAATACTTTCGGGAATGATAAATCATAATCGCGAGAATTTCGGACAGTGTCGGATTCAAGGATAAATCAAGTTGAATAAGGAACCCCGTATGTCCATTGTAATGATGACTTGGTACTCCTTGAGTTTTGGAGACATTTCCGGGCTCTTTATACACCTTAGGAATTTCAAACCCTAATCGAACTTTAAAACGAACGGAACTTCAAAATGAGATCCTAGCATAATGTTAACCTGAAGTATCTTACAACCTACTCAGTCATCGAATGGGATGAGGATTCGCGATATCCAAACGTACAATTTCGCGCATACTAAATAAAGGGAATCCCGTCTTCCCGTACCGTTCAAGAGTTGAATTAGTTAAGATACCGAATACAAACAGGATTAACCGTAAAGGAATGTCGGTTCAACCAATCTCAAAAGAAGTCAAGTGAGGTCAATAACAAAGGGTTAACCAAGTTCCACCTAAAGTCCATCTAGAAAAGGGTGAAAATTCATTTCCTAGCAGATTCGATTTCGCAGTTTGGCCGGTCGACCGGCCCTTGATCAGTCCCGACCGTAGGTAGGTCGACCCCTCTTGATGGAATGCTCGGGTCGACTGACCCTATGGCCGGTCGGATCCGGCGGTTGTAAATAAAAAGAGGGTGAACAATGTTTTGGTCAGGTTCCAAAGAACCTGACCTCCCTTGTGGCCCGGTCGACCGAGCTCCTTGGCCGGATCGACTGCGTGAACTGCCGAACAGAACCATGTTCTGTTTTCTGCAGTGCGAGTGGGATCGTTCTCAGAGGTCCTGACCCCGTGTGGCCAGTCGACCGAAGCTCCCGGACCGGTCCGTCCGCGTGACTGCGTAATAGAACCCAAGGTTCTGTTTCTGCAGTGCATGGTCATCCATTTTTCTTCATTCATTTTCTACATTCCTTAAGACCTGATAACATATAAATCATGGATATAACAAGCTAACAAGTTCACTATCGTTGATTTATTTCAACCTAACAAGCATTAATATCACAAAATATAGGTGAAAATCATAAAATGTTTCATAAAACTCATTCAAAGCTAAACATATAAATCATCCACTTGCCCTGGGTCAATCAAAGAAAAACAGCGCTCCTAACCACACTTGCAAGCCAAGAGCACATCTCTACAAACCCCAAAACCAAACCTAAAATGGGGTCAAAACAAATGAAGAGGAAGAAAAGCTTTCAATAACGGTAAGTAGTTCTCTAAGGCTAGAAGAATACACAAATCTAGAGCATTAGGAGAGAGAGCTCACCAATAAGTGCTCTAATGAGCAAGGCAAGAAATGAGGATCTTGGAGAGAAGAGATTTCTTCCAGAATGGTACCAATGGAAAGCCCTGCAAGTGGTGAAGAAGATGATTGAATCCTTTTTGATGTTGGTGCAAGTTGGGTAGCTGTCTTTGTCACGCCCCGCGGACCGAGGGCCCTTTGATAATCAAGTTTTTTTTTTTTTTTTTTCCCCTTAATCCGGTGGCTCGCGCGCGACGGACTTTGAGAAAAATTTCGCCCGCACGCGCTAATTATTTCCCCACAGGATTCCGCGGTGAGGATCCCAGGACGATCCTCACAACAAAGAAATTAATTTCAATCAATAAAATGTTATGCGGAAGCAATAGTAGCAAAATTAAAACTTGCAATAAAGTATACACATCGCCAATTAAAGAGTACAAGTTCAAGATATCAATAAGGAAATATATACATAGCAATCCAAGGTAATTCACAGTTGTGAGGGAAAAGTAGTTTAAATTATACAACCCTGACAAAGCCAACAAACGCTATAGAATAAAATTCCCAAAATAATAAATTCACCTTTCCCAAAAGATGTGTATCGATGGCCCCAAACCAACGTATCGTCTACATGACATTCATTGGTTGCCACTCGGATTGCTCTGAAAGATCACCTGAGGCGTACGAGCCCTCCTGCGTTGCAACTCCTGCTCAACGAGATGCTGCGGGTCCGACATCTCTGACACCAAACATACGAAGCCGAAGTATCAGTCACGACGGTCTGTGCAAGGTGAATAAAACAGATATGATATAATAAGTTATGAAACATCAATGTTTAAAATCATAAGAATGCTGGTAAAACACATTCATATATAAGGAATAAATCAAATGAATTATTTCAGTGCAAATAAACGAATTTTTTCATAATATAAATATCTCAAAATTATCTGACAAATATTTTAAATAATGGCAAACCACATTTAGCTAAATTCTCCTATTACCGAAGTAAGAGAAAGCAAAACAGAAACCTCGTGGCCCACTACCCGTGGGACGCGAACAAACAAGCCGTTGGCCACAATAAGTGGACAGAAATCAGAACCTGTTGCCACTAGCTCGTGGGACCGGGAAACAGAACCCGTTGCCATGGCCGCTGACAAACAGACAGAATCCAAACTGCAGTTGGCAATAGTATGGTTTTAAGAAGATCCAAGCTGGGTGATCAGCCAGACAAGGTAACCTAAGCTTAGTGTGCCTTTACATTTCAAAACCTGAACCGATACAAATCAAGTTCTCCTTGGCTCATGGGCTCGCACTACAAAGCCTCTGGCCACCATCTTGCCTTGAGATTTAAATCCAAAACGATACAATTCAAACCATTGAACACAATTTAAACCGGATAATAGGACTACTCTTTATCAAATAAACAGACAAATTCAGAACAAATCAGATGAGTAGCCTTTTTCATTGTTTTCATAACCTGACAATTTAACCAAACTTTATTTCAATGAATTTAGAGAGAAAACATAAACTTTCTCTAACTTAGAATGAGATGATTTGGATGATTGATAATGTTTGATGGGCTTACCGAGGCCGTCTCAATACACACTTATTGTCTCCATGTCGGTTTATGAGTGAAGAAGTTGTGTCTCTGAAGGTCACCGACATTGAGGACATAAAGTATACATTAAGACTAATAGAAAATTCCGGGTAAGTTTAATTCTTTTCCAAAACCTTTCTCTATAGTTTGAATCAAATTAAAAATGATTCGGGCATCAAATTCTTAATTCCGATACTTAATAAGTCATTAGGGAATTTTCATACTCAAACCGGGCTCAAAACTAGCCTAAAACAACCCAAAAATCCATCAAAAACTAGGCATAAACAGCCCAAAATCCATGCAGGAATTGAGCTAGTCCCTGAGCCAGGCCCTGACCCAGGCCCTGACCCAGGCCCGCTCGAGCGGGCCGCAGTTCGCTCGAGCGGGCTGTGCAGAAGCCAGGCCCGCTCGAGCGGGCGCAGGCTCTGTCCAGCCGTGGACAGTCAGCAAGCTGACTGTCTCTCTCCTGCAGAATTTTCCTTCTTCTCACATTCAACACTCTTCCTTCTTTCTTGTATTCAAAACTCACTCAAAACTGAATTCAGATGGTTCCAAACATCCTCATTCAACCACTATCATCATCACATCATCCCAAACATATATCAAAGACAAGAAGAAAAACAGGATTTCAAATTTAAACCAGCTGAATCTGAAATCTCAAGCAACAAAAAAAAATGCAACTTAAGATGAGCCAACATTTTACCATTTTCCTGCACAAAATCATACATAGCCTGAAATAGAACAACCTCCTCTAGAATGAAATCAACATTGGAAATAAATTTCAAAGTTTCATAATCAAAAGAACACTATGTATACACAAATCCAATTATTCACTTGCCTGGAACAAATTGGGTCACAAACCACTCTAAGATCTCTCAAACTCAGCAACTCCAATCTACACAAAAGAATCCAAAGAAAGCACAGTAAAAATCCACAAAATTTTTGGAAATCAAGGAAGCTTTTCATGAAGGCTCTTGCATGTATGATAAAACAAGCCTAAAGGGTTCTAGAAAATCCAAAATTTCAAGAAGGAAGCCATTGCTAACCTTTGAAGAACTTTAGACAAGAAGAAGAGCTTGGAGAAGATGATGAACTCAACCAAAATCCCTTAAAATTTGTATCAATGGCAAGCTAGAGGTGAGGAGAAGAGCTTGGTGCAATTTGTTTCAAATGGGGTTCATTTGCAAGATATGCAAAGGAGGGGGAGATGAGAGAAAAGAGAGAAAAACTCTCTCAGGTAAGTTGCTGGGAAAACTGAATGAATAAGGAGGAAGAAGAAATAAAAACGTGGTTTTGTATTGGTTGAATGGGTTGTGGGCCCTAATGGCCCTGAAAACTTCACATAGCTGGGTCTATCATTTAGAGGTTCCGAATGAAGTTGATGAAGAAGGGAAAATGATCGTCGAAAAATCTAGTTTACAAAAAGTATATTTTCCTCGTGGTCTTCAATTTTCGAAATTTATGCACAGATTTGGGTGTGAGAAGACTGTTTTGTCATTTTTCTCGAAAAACGCCAATTTCTTAGGTTCGAATGCAAACGGAACAAACAGAAAGTTGTTGGGATCAAAATAACAAATCCAAAAATGTCGAAATCCATATTTTTCAAAAATCAAATAAATCCAATAATTCGAATTCCCACACTAACACGCGTCTTACGGGTCACCCCGGGGCCCATTCAAACTGAACGCTGCGCTCTCCAAATTTCCCGAAAGCTATTCAAAATTCTAATCCAACTTAAAAACTCAAGCTAATCGTCCTCTAATCCCGTTTAGTGACTAATCAAAATTAAAATAATAATAAATTATACTAAACCTGGGTCGGGGTCTGACATCCTCCACCACTTAGAATCATTTGGTCCTCCAAATGAACACTAACCTCTGGTAGCAAGTGCGGGTACTTCTTCTGAACATGATTACGCAATTCCAAGTAGCCTCTTCAGGTTCATGATTCTCCCAAAGCACTTTCACCCAGTGAATTGTCCCGATTCCTCAATTCTTGTTCTTTCCTATCAATGATTCTGACCGGTTTCTCAACATAAGTGGCATCTTCTCGAATCTCTAGGGGCTCATGTCTTAGCACATGTGAGGGGTCCGAAACATATTTCTTCAACATTGAGACATGAAACACATTATGCACTCCTGAAAGTTTTGGCGGTAAGGGCCAGTCTGTAAGCCACTTCGCCAACACGACTTAAAATCTCATACGGTCCAATGAATCTTCTTAACAATTTACCCTTCTGACCGAGCCTCAAGGTTTCCTCTAGTGGGTGACACTTTCAAAAATACCTTTATCTCCTACTTGGAACTGTAAGTCCTTTCTCCGAACATCTGCATGGCTTTTCTGTCGGCTTCTCGCAGTCTTTAAACGCTCATGAATGAGTTTGACTTTTTCATTAGTTTCACCAATCAATGTTGGTCCATGAAAGCTGCGTTCTCCGACCTCTTCCCAACACACTGGGGTTCTGCATCTCCTTCCATAAAGTGCTTCGAAAGGTACCATTCTTATACTCGAGTAGTAACTGTTATTATATGCGAATTCGCAAAGAGGTAGACTTTCGTCCCACTGAATTTTGAAATTAAGCACACAAGCCCTTAGCATGTCTTCCAAGGTCTGAATGGTCCTTTCTGACTGTCCATCTGTCTGTGGGTGATACGCTGTGCTGAATTGAAGCTTTGTACCCATGGACTCATGCAGAGTCTTCCAGAACCTTGAGACAAATCTGCTATCGCTGTCTGATTATTTTTGAAAACCAAATTTTCTGTAGGACATGCTTTTCATATTCCATTGAAGACAGGGAAAAAGATGGCAAATGTTATCACTAGCACAAAACGTTTGTTAATGAGATCGTCAGCCAACATGTTCAACCAGTCTCCATTACTTCAGACAGCGATAGCAGATTTGTCTCAAGGTTCTGGAAGACTCTGCATGAGTCCATGGGTACAAAGCTTCAATTCAGCACAGCGTATCACCCACAGACAGGTGGAGACTGGTTGACCATGTTGGCTGACAATCTCATTAACAAATGTTTGTGTAGTGATAACATTCGCATCTTCTTTCCTGTCTTTCAATGGAATGAAACATGCAGACTTCGTCAGTCGGTCAACTATAACCCATATAGCATTGTTCCCTCTGCTAGTCGTCGGTAAACCCGAGACGAAATCTATCATGAGATGTTCCCATTTCCACTGTGGAATCTCTAATGGCTGCAAAAAGACCTGCTGGTTTCTGATGTTCTGCCTTAATTAATTGACAAGTCATGCATCGGGACACAAATGCTGCAATTTTTCTCTTCATATTGCTCCACCAAAATCTATTCTTCAAATTATGGTACATCATTATACTCCCTGGGTGCATAGAATACTTGGTGTTATGGGCTTCAGTCATGATTTCACTTCTCAAGTCATCAATATTTGGAACACACAATCTGTCACGGAAGTACAGTACTCCATCCACGACTCTGAAATCTGGGCGATCTGAAATGTGCTCCATAATTCTTTGCTAAATCTGGATCCTGTAGCTGAGTCTCCTTGATTTTCTGGATGAAAATGGGTTCAGACACTGTCATGTTTGCTAACATAACACCTAGTCTCAATAGTTGGAACTCAACTCCCAATTCTTTAAGTTGTTGGAGTCTACCCATTCCTCGCAAGCTAGCCATGCTCCCAGACTTCCTGCTCAATGCATCTGCCACAACATTTACTTTCCCTGGATGGTATTTGATTGGAAATTCGTAGTCCTTAATATACTCCATCCATCTTCTCTGTCTCATGTTTAATTCCTTCTGAGAGAACAAATACTGTAAGACTACGATGATCCGAGTGAACCTCGAATTTCTCTCCATACAAATAGTGTCTCCACAACTTTAGTGCAAAAACAACTGCTGCCAATTCTAAGTCATGCATCGCATAATTCTTCTCGTGCTTCTTCAACTGCCTTGAGCCATACGCTATGACTTTACCATCCTGTATTAGCACACATCCAAGTCCCACTGTCGAAGCATCTGTATAGACTACAAAATTACCACTGCTTGAAGGTGAGGTGAGAACTGGTGCTGTGGTTAATCTCTTCTTCAACTCTTCAAAACTTGCTTCACACTGCTCTGTCCATACAAATGACACATTTTTTCGGGTTAATTTAGTCAAAGGTGCTGCAATAGATGAAAATCCCTGCACAAATCTTCTGTAATAACCTGCTAAACCCAGAAAACTCCTTATTTCGGTTACATTCTTTGGCCTCTCCCAACCGATGATTGCTTCTATCTTTGTCGGATCAACTGCCAATCCTTCTTTGGAAATAATGTGACCAAGGAAAGAAACTTGTGTCAACCAAAAATCACACTTCTCGAGCTTTGCATACAACTGGTTGTCTCTTAACAATTGTAGTGACGTCCTCAGGTGCTGCTCATGCTCTTGTGTGAGTAGCTGGAACTCCACCGCCATCTGTCTCTTAACATGAGGGGGCACATATTTCTCAGTGAACTGTTCCTTGAAAGTAGCCCATGCAATATCATTAGCAATGTTCTGATAACCCTCCTTGAGTGTCTTCCACCAAATATCAGCCAAACCAATAAACATAGATGCCGCTAGGAGAACTCGCTGCCTGCCTGTACACTGAAAAAGATCAAAGATGTTCTCGGTAT
Source organism: Camphora micrantha (assembly GCA_003546025.1). Taxonomy (NCBI): domain Eukaryota; kingdom Viridiplantae; phylum Streptophyta; class Magnoliopsida; order Laurales; family Lauraceae; genus Camphora; species Camphora micrantha. Next base: position 39,456 of record QPKB01000090.1, on the reverse strand, counting down.
GAGTTAACCAATCATCTGCTGTCAAAGGATCCTCATTCCCGGTAAATTCCTTTGGACCTCTCTTCCGGGAGCATTCAAATAAAACATTCGAGTTATTGTCACGATCTTAGATAACAATTTGAGGACCCATATGTTGAGGTTGTACTGGTTCTGGTCTCCTACCCAACACTTCTAATAACTGTCTTTGTACTTGTGCTAATTCCTCATCTTTCTTAGCCATCTGCTCTTGCAATCTGGTCTGATTCTCATTGGCTCTCCTCTGTTGTTCCATCATCATCTCATTTGTTTTCTGTTGCTGTTCCATCATTCTCTGCATAAAATTCTGAAATGGATTATCTCCAGAGGAGCCTACAGTCTGAGCACTACTGGAAGAAGGATTTGTATTGGTGTGGACCCTGCGCGGAGGCATTTTTTGCTGCAAAACCACTTGTTAGTACAACAAATATATTAAGAAAACATTCCCAAAATCCCCACGCACTACTAATTAACGAAGATTCTAACGGATCCTCTCCACGTCCCTATGTTTCTAATGTCTTTTAATTGCCCGACATATTTCTCGCTCTGATACCAACTCCTGTCACGCCCCCGGACCGAGGCCCTGATAATCAAGTCCTTAATCCGGGGCTCGCGGCGCGCGACAGACTAGAAAATTTCGCCCGCACGCGCTAATTATTTCCCCACAGGATTCCGCGGTGAGGATCTTAGACGATCCATCACAACCAAAGAATTAATTTCACATCAATAATAATGTTATGCGGAAGCATGTAGCAAAATAAAACTTCGTATAACACAAGATAAAGGTACAAGTTCGATATCAAAAGAGAAATATATATACATAGCATAACCCAAGTTAATTACAGTTGTGAGGACAAAAGTAGTTTAAATTATACAACCCTGACAAAGCCAACAAAGGCTATAAACAAAATTCCCAAAAATAACCGTCACTTCCCCAAAAGATTGTTACCGATGCCCCAAACCAAACGTAACGTCTACATGACATCATTTGGTTGCCACTCGGGCTCCACCTGAGGCCCTACGGCCTCCTGTGTGCACTCCGCCTCAAAGGTTGCGGGTCCGACATCTGACACCAAACAAGCGAAGTATCTGTCGCGACCCCGGACCGGGCCCCCGAAGGACTGATCCGGGATCGGGACCATTAGTGTTTAGTGTGTCATGAACCAACCACACATATGTTTTTATTTTTAATTTCCCACAGGTGTCCGCGGTGAGGATATCACAATCATCCATTAATATTTCTTTCACGTGCGGAAGCGTGTAGCAAATCAAATAGTCCATCTATCATTAGTCATGAAGACAATAACCACAAGTATAAATACTGTATCAGAATGAGCAATGATATATATAGCAAGTTTCCCAAGTTGTTAAAGTTAAACAAAATATCAGTTAATTACAATCCCAAAAAATAGAGGCCAACAAAGGCCAATATAACAAAAGAATAACCCCCAAAAGAATGGTCAAGGAGTTCCCCTCAAAATGTTACGCATCTCCAAGCAGTCAGATGTCTACATGACATCGTCAGCACGCCACTCGACCAGAGGCTGCGGCTCACCTACCACCTCCTCTGGCTCCTCCTCAAGGAAGCCGGCAACGGGACCTGAGTACCAAAGCAAAGGATCAGACACGACGGTCTGGCAAGAGAATGAAAAGATACAACAATATACAATAGATGAAATACCTTGAAAAGCATAGAAATCTGTTTAAACAAGAACTCTAATAAAACAGATAAATCATTTGCTGTAAAATAAGTAAACCAGATAAAACATATGAGGTAACCAAGGAATCGGAAATAACAAGGTGGCAACCACAAGAAGCTAAGTCCTCTATCACTAAAGCGATAGAGCAATAACTAGGCCCTGATCTCAGTCACTCGAGGTGAGGAGAAACAGGGGATCTCATATAGATACATATACATATACAATACTATACATGACCACGGTAGCGAGCCGGGCATCGGGGACCACAGTAGCAATCTGCGGCATCGGGACAAGACCACGGTAATGACCGGGTAGCGGGATCCAAACTGCAGCTGGCGGGACAAGAGGGGGATCTCCAAGTCGGTTGATCAGACCAACAGGGTTATCCAAGCCTAGTGGTGCCGACTCATAGGTCAAATACAATCGAGACAATGCAAGCAAATCAAGTACGAATACATAATCAAACGGGCAAGACGGGGGTGCTTCAAGAGCACACTGACATATCATGTGGTGCAATGCACTTCAGGTCAAGTAACTGTTTCAAGTGTACAATAATACTTTCGGGAAAACCATTCATGTAATGTAAGGCTTGGAAATAGAGAAATATTATGAACTATGCTAAATCAGGAAAGACAATGATTTTAAGACCTATATGAGTGAATAGGGGTCCCGTATGTCGATCATAGATGTGAATTGGTACTCCTTGAGTTTGAAGACATTCCGGGCTCCTTATGCACTTTTACGCTTTTCAAAACTTAAAATGAGCTTATGGTTATAACTAGATGTTATGATAAGGAAATCAAGACTATAAATGGTCCATCCTAAGTATGATGTTAATTCGGAGACATCGAGCAACCTACTCAGTCATCGAAAGGAATAGAATTCGCGATAACCAAGGAAAAAGTCTTGTATTTAGATATAAAGAAGATATCGCGTCATTCCGTCCCGTTCAAGATTGAAATGAAGTGAACATCGATGTCACCCAACCAACCGTGAGGAGCATCGGCTCAAGACGTCCTCACGCATGGTCAAATGAGTCCAAAAAGGGTAGCCAAGGTCCCACCTAAAACCAAGAAAAGAAAGAAAAAAAATAAAAAAAATCTCAAAACCCACTGGACTCAATCTGAGTCCTCCGATCGATCGGACCGAAGGTCCGATCGATTGGCTAAAATTTTCTGAACAGGGTCCGATCGATCGGCTAAAATTTCTACACAGGGCCCGATCGATCGGCCCAAAAACCCTTACAGTTAAAGACAGTCCGATCGATCGGTCTGTACGTCCGATCGATCGGACCTGGGCGTGCAGCAGTTCCGGGAACTTGGTTTCTTTTTCTCCCTTTTTCCTTTCCTTCCAACACATGATTAACCAAGGAAAACTATGAACAAGATGACTTAATTACATGCTTCCAAGACATTAAATGAGGTTTTCAAGAGGTATAAAGATCATTTATTACAACCATGGAAAAATCAATAAAGGAAATCAATGAAAGCATAAAAATCCATAAATGCTACCAAACCATTTGAAACTTAAAAACATCCAACATTCACTTGCCTCAAGTCTTCAATTAATGATATTAAGCTCTAACAAGTCCTCCAAGAAAATGGTCCAAGCTACAAGGCAAAAATCCCCAAATAAACCCTTACATGGGTCAAACAATGAAATGACAAAGAAACCTTTCAATAATGCAAATGTAGCTCCCCTAGGGCTAGAAGATTATAAATCTAGAAGATGAGAGGAATCACTTACTTGGATGACCTTCAAATGAGAAGAACTAGTTCAAAGGAGGTCTCAATATGGGGAGATTTCTCCAAGAATAGTATCAAGGTGAAGCTTGCAAGGAGAGGAAGAGATTGGTGGTCTCCACTTTGAGTTTGGTGCAAGATTGGTGAGGATTAGAGATGAAGAAGCAAGAAGAAGAAGAGGAACTTGCTAGAGAAAAACCCTAGACTCAAATGGCTGGAACATGGAGAATGGAAGGCAATGGAGGGTGAGTTCCTCTTTGTTAACAAAGGGGAGGTTGGGTCCCACAACTTAATGCACTTGGGTGGCTGATATCATCTCTTTCGGTACCTCGGATGAATTCGACGAAGAAGGAAGAAATGATCGTCGAAATATCTAGTTTCTAAAAAGTCTATGTTTCGCGGGTTTCGGGAATATCAAGTTTTGGGTACAGATTTGGTGTGAAATGACGGTTTTACCCTCAAGGCCAAGAATTCGGGTTTCGGGGCCTCGAATGGACACGGGATCAACATGAAAGTTGTAAGAATCCACAAGATGAATGCAACGGGCCAAAAACACCATACACAACAAATCGGGAAAATCCACCAAGAAAATGCAACGCCAAAAAGGGAACCCCCAAAGGGCCCCACAAGCTACCAAGCATTCAAAAGCCCAAAACTAGGATCAAAACTATTCCAAACCCAACTTAATCAAAAATCACCAAACAAGCTTAGCACTAACACGCAACCTAATTAGTACTAATCGGGTTCACTCGGGTCGGGGTCTTACAGTATCAGACACGACGGTCTGGCAAGTGAATAAAACAGATATGATATACAAGTTATGAACATCATGTTTAAAATCATAAGAATGCTGGTAAAACAAATCATATATAAGGAATAAATCAAATGAATTATTTCAGTGCAAATAAACGAAATTTTTCATAATTTAAATATCTCAAATTATCTGACAAATAATTAAAATAATGGCAAACCACATTTAGCTAAATTCTCCTATTACCGAAGTAAGAAGAGCAAACAGAAACCGTGGCCACTACCCGTGGGACCGGAACAAACAGAGCCGTTGCCACATAAAGTGGGACGGAAATCAGAACCATTGCCACTACTCGTGGGACCGGAAACAGAACTGTTGCCACTACTCGTGGGACTGGGAACAGAACCGTTGCCATGACCGGACAAACACACAGAATCCAAACTGCAGTTGGCAAATAGTTTTAAAGATTCCAAGTTGGGTGATCAGACCAACAAGGTAACCTAAGCTTAGTGGTGCCTTTACATTTCAAAACCTGAACCGATACAAGTCAAGTTCTCCTTGGCTCATGGGCTCGCACTACAAAGCTTTGGCCCCCATCTTGCCTTGAGATTTAAATCCAAACGATACAATTCAAACCATTGAACACAATTTAAACCGGATAAAAGGACTACTCTTTATCAAAATAAACAGACAAATTCAGAACAAATCAGATGAGTAGCCTTTTCATTGTTTTTCAAACCTGACAAATTAACCAACTTTGTTTCAAACGAATTTATGAGAAAACATAAACTTTCTCTAACTTAGAATGAGATGATTTGGATGATTGATAATGTTTGATGGGCTTACCGAGGCCGTCTCAATACACACTTATTGTCTCTATGTCGGTTTATGAGTGAAGAAGTTGGTGTCTCTGAAGGTCACCGACAATTGAGGACATAAAGTATACATTAAGACTAATAGAAAATTCCCGGGTAAGTTTAATTCTTTTCCAAACTTTCTCTATAGTTTGAATCAAATAAAAATGATTCGGGCTCAAATTCTTAATTCCCGATACTTAATAAGTCATTAGGGAATTTTCATACTCAAACCGGGCTCAAAACTAGCCTAAAACAGCCCAAAAATCCATCAAAAACTAGCATAAACAGCCCAAAATCCATGCAAGAATTGACCTAGGCCCTAAGCCAGGCCCT
>QPKB01000090.1:0-33058 GCA_003546025.1 Camphora micrantha | reverse complement strand
GGTCACCCCGAAGAGGACCATTTGAGGAGGCGGTCGGAGAACCGCATCGTCTAGTCGAGTGGCACGCCATAATGTCGTCTTAGACATTCGGCTGCCGAGTGACATAACATTTTGGTTGAGTTTAACTATTCTTTTGGGGAACTTGTTTATTTTATTAATATTTGGCCTTTGTTGGGCCTCGTCTTTTGGGGCAATGTAAATTAAACGATATTGTCTGTAAAACTTTTACTTTCTTTTGGGTTATAGCACTAAATGATCATTGCTCATTTGATACTGGTTTCAAATAGGTTTAATCTTGTTATTTTGGACATGAATGTATGAATAGATTTGCTACACGCTTCCGCACATAAAAGAAATATCATGTTGATGTGATATCCTCACCGCGGACACCTGTGGGAAATCGCGTGTACGAGTGGCATTCTTTGTAGACTCATATACATTTTGGGTTTTAATTAATTCATCATCCATCTTACACAATCACAATTAGTCTCATCCCGGATTAGGCCCGATGACCCGCGTCCGGGTGGTCGCGACAGGTAAGGCTTACATACAAATAGAAAATTTGAAAGCTTGGAAAGTTACTTAACATCCTTACATTTACTTTGAGTAAAATCACAAATAGAAGTCTAACAAACATGCACATTAATACTAAATGACAAATCATATAGAACTTCAAGAGAAATACGTGAAATCCATAAACACACTGCACAAAAAACCTATAGAGATTACTTTGCCTTTAGCCAAATGCTAACAAAGACTCCTTCAAGCACTCCTACCCAGAGCTAAGCCAGAGCTGCAAAAACCCCATGAAAACTATTCAAAATATCACCAAAAGTGGCAAACAAGAATACCCATGTTCGAAATGGGTATTGAAGTTAGTGAAAACAAAATCCTTAAGAGTCAAACGGACTTCCATTGGAGAGATGGGTTGGAAGCTCTTACCTAGAGGTTGTCCAAACAAGAAGTGGAGGAAAGGAAATGGAGAGTTTGCCCAACTAAAAATCCCATGAAAATGGCATCAATAGGAAGCTTGGGATGAGATGAAAGAAGATGATGGTCTTGGATTTTCTTTTGGAGATCTCTAGCTTATGCATTCAAGAGGAGAAGTGAAGAGGAACAAAGGTTTTAGCCCTAGGTCAAGTCAAAGTTGCAGAGATTGGGAAATGGAGAGGGAGAGAAAGGGAAAGTAGCTTAAATGCTTTGGAAGTGGGACTTTCCCTCAAGTGCTAATTCTTGCATGTGTGAAAACATGGTCTTGCGGGCCTCAAATTGAAGTTAACGAGAAGGATAAAACGATCGTTGAAATATCTAGTTTCCGAAAGAAGTATATTTTGACACGATTTTTGAGATTTTGAAAAGTGTGTCCAGATTTGGGTGTGAAAAGACAATTTTACCCTTTGGCCAAAAACTTGAGTTTCTGGGCTTTAGACGCAGACGGTCTAAACACAAAAGTTGTTAAATAATCATTAAAACCATTCAAATGAAATGAAATTCACGATTAGCACAAAACTCAACACGATCTTCCCTTACTTGCACGTACACCCAGGCCTTCCTGAGTGTGTCTAGTTAACATTAAACGTTCTCAAATTCCCCAAAGCTATGATCAGAACTAAGACTAATGGAATTCTAACCCACGGTAACTAAACCCGCTTAGGACTAAGCACACACTAAGAAAATACTATTGGGTTAATCCTGGGTTCCGGGTTTGACAGAATCCATCACACAAAGATTTCATTTGAAGCCTTAAGAAAAATCCTAAGGTGTATAAAGAGCTCGGAATGTCTCCAAAACTCAAGGAGTACCAATTTATATTGAAATTGACATACGGGACCCTTATTCACCTTGATTAGTTTTAAATCCTGATACTTTGTCCCGAAAATTATGAATTATGATTTATCATTCCCGAAAGCATTGAAACTGTATTGTAGCATTTTACTAGTCCGATATGCACTTCCCGTTTGAAATGATATTTGTGCCTTTGAGCACCTCGTCCCGTCCGTTATATAAGTGCATCATATGTATTTCGTTACTTGTCTTGTTTTCTATTATTTGACCTATGAGTCGACACCACTAAGCTTGGATAACCTTGTTTGGTCTGATCCACCGACTTGGAGATCCCCCTCCCGTCCCGCCAGCTGCAGTTTCGATCCCGCTACTCGGTTATTATCGTGGTCTTGTCCCGATGCCGCAGATTGCTACTGTGGTTCCGATGCTCGGTTCGCCACCGTGGTCATGTCCCGTATTATTATTATGTACATGTATATGTTACTTATGTTGGATCTCCTCACTTCGGTGACTGAGATCAACATCCTGATATGCTCATGTCACTTCGGTGATAGAAGACTTAGCTTCGTGTGGTTTGTCATCTTGCTTGTTTCCCGATTTCCCTTGGATACCTTACATGTTTTATATTGCATATTGTTTCCAGTAGATGATCATTCTGTTTTATGAGAATTATTGTTTTAACAGGTTTAAACGTTTTCCAAGGTAATTTCTATTATTGTTATATCTTTCCACCCACCTGCCAAACCGTGGTGTTTGATCCATTTGCTTTGGTACTCATGTCCCGTTGTCGGTTACCTAGTGGAGGAGCACGAGGAGGCGGTCAGAGAACCGCAGCGTCTAGTTGAGTGGCACGTCGATGATGTCGTTTGGACAATCGGTTGTCCGAGATGCGTAACATTTTGGGTTTGGACTAACCATTCTTTTGGGGATTTGATACTTTGAATTCATTAGCCTTTGTTGGCCTCTATTTTTGGGAAGTGTAATTAAATGATCTTTTATATAAACTTTAACTTTTCTTTTGGGAAAAGCACTAATGATCATTGCTCATTTTGATACTGGTTTTATATATGTTTTAATCTTGTCATATTGGACATGAATGTATAAATTAGATTTGCTACACGCTTTCGTACTTAAAAGAAATATTGATGTTGATGTGATATCCTCACCGCGGACACCTGTGGGAAATCGCGTGTACGAGTTGCATCTTCTATGGACTTCTATATGTATTGGTTAAAATAAATTCATAGTATTGGTATGGATTGGTATCTATCATCATCGTTTAAAAAAAAAATAGTCCCGATCCCAGATTAGGTCCACCCGCTTGGTAACCCGGTCCGGGTCAGGACAGAAGTCAAGTACAGCCTATATTATTGACGCATCTTGGCACTATTGTCGAATTGCGCAGGGGTTGATACCATTACTGAGCTGTATAAGACGAGACGAGATCAGCTGTTACTTTTACCGAAGCTAGCCCAAGTCCGGCATGAAGTGGTACTGCTACCAAGCTTTAGGAAACCGAGGTCAAGATAAACCTAATTAGTACATTTACCGAAATCAAGGCTTATCTCGGCATTACAAAAATGCCCCCACACAAGGGCCTATTGGAAATAAGAAGCCATCCAAACGCTCCCTTAACGCATCTCCAACTCAAACTTCAGATCAATCACTTAAAATAGATTAAAAACAAAAAACCCAAAATACCATTTCTACTGGTTGCAGAAAGTGAAAACTGAAAAGCAGAGAGAGGGCCTAACCTAGCGGGAGAGAGACGAGGACGATTGTTTTTCTCAATCGCAGGATAGAGAAGACGATTGTGATCGATCATCTTTGGTCGCGTGAGAGAGGGTGCCGGTCGCGGGATGAAGACAGCTTCGTTACCCAAGTCGATCGCAAGATGCAGAGAGGAGGAGAGTTAGTGCTAAAGCTGGAATTAGAGAGAGCCAGCGATGGGGGAAGGGCAAAGTCGCCTGATGAGAGGAGTGTCTCTCCGGAGACAATCGATCGCGCGAGGATGATGATTGTGCCTGGCAGAATGGAGAGAGAGAGGAGAGAGCACCAGTGATGGAAATTGGGGAATGGAGAGAGAGAGAGGGGAGAGTCAGGGCCAAATCATTCTTGATTTTTTATTTTGGCCTCAGATGGAGAATGGGAATTGAAAAGGCTTTGGGCGGGCTCCACGCATGAGATACTTGAAGAACTTAATATCAGTGTATCTGGCGATGGCCTTGGCACGTGGTGAGCAGACGCTCACCTCAACGTTAGCTGAGGAGAGGAGCTCCCTATATATATATATATATATATGAGATGCTCCTAATATATATATAGGGAGATGCTCCTATGAGAGCATTTTTCACCTTACTATAAGAGCTAAGGTAGGGGGCCCTCACATTTAAGTTATTCGCGTTGGATATGGATGTGAGGGTCCCCGCCCTAGATCTCATAATGAGGTGAGAGATGCTCTTATAAGAGCATCTATATATATATATAAAATGAGGGAGCAGAAGTCGCCCATGATAAGGGATTTAAGCCGGAGGGGATTCAATTGAAAAGATGCTGAAAAGCTAAGACCGTAAGACCCCATTATGAAATAAGAGGTTCTTAGTGTCCTCGATGAAAAAAAAAAGGTGGAAAACTTAAGTGCCTTTTTGAAAATTTTCCCCGTATATATATATAAACCTACTCTAAGCCTTCTCTACTTGAATTAGTACGATTAAATTATTAATTTGATTCTCATGTAAAATGCCATTGAAGTCACGTTATAACATCTCTCTCTCTCTCTCCAGCACACTTATGGTAGTATTAGACGAGTGTTTGAATTGAATGGCCCAATGGGAACGGTATAGTATCAGACGAAGGTTTGAATTGAATGGCTATGTTGTTCCCATGCAAGGAGCATCAGGGGACCGAGTGTTGAAAAATCGACAATTACGGATTTTGTCACTTTGTATGATACTAGTGGAGCCCTGCACGTGCAATGCACGTGCAAGGAACATACTCTTTCAGTATGATAATTTGAAAAAATAAAGTCATTAAAAAACTCAATATTAACTATCCCAATGGAGAATGACCATATAACAAATTAAGTAATTTACAATCACTTATTGTTCTTATAAAATTTAGTAAAAGCTTCAATTGAAAAAAGTAAGAAGAAGATTGAATAACAAGATATATAGAAGGAAACTAAATAAAAAAAAAAGAGTTGAAAACCAACCTTTTATGGCCATACATGATTAGGCAAAATACTCACCAATTTCAATATAAATAGATAGTCCGACCTATTTCCCATTAAAATTTGTCTAAAACCTAGCGCCAAATACATATCAAATTCAATAAAACAAAATACTAACCAACCAAACAATACCCAACTCATAGGTTTAAACGAATCAACAACAAATCACAAGGATTCCAATCAATCTTTGGCATTCTCATCTCTTCCTCTGACAAGCAAATCGTGTCTTTACAGGCATTGCGATCGAAGTTGAAATTTTCTACACATGAAAATCTCAACTGAAATTTCTCATTTGAGTTCTTGCAGCGAATGAACAAATTCTTCAAATACAACCCTTTTCATGATCATTTGAGCTAAGCATTTCATTGAAATATAATAATACTAAGTGGGGCCCACAGATGTGTAGAGAACAAGCATAATACTTTTTTCTCTTTTGTAATAATGGCATAGATATTATATGATTATTATTATAATATAATAATATATTATTATATTATATTATAAATATTTTTGGGGGGCCCACAAATGTGTAGTGAAAAAAGTATGCAACTTTTCTTCTCTTTTATAATAAGGGTATAGATATAGATTTTATATTATTATTATAGTATCATAATAATATATTATTATATTATATTATAGTATTTGGGGGTGGGCCCCAAAATGGTGTAGTGAAAAAGCTTGCATTATAATATTTGAGGTTGGCCCCCACAAAGGTGTAGTGAAAGAGTTTACAATTTCTCATAATAATATATTATCGTATTATATTATAATATTTGGGGGCGGGCCCCACAATGGTGTAGTGAAAAGGTTTGCAATTTCTCATAATAATATATTATTATATTATATTATACTATTTGGAGGTCGGCCCCACAATGGTGTAGAGAAAAAGTTTGCATTATAATGTTTGGGGTTGGGCCCCACAAAGGTGTAGTGAAGAAATTTGCAATTTCTCATAATTATATATTATTATATTATATTATAAAATTTGGAGTTGGGCCCCACAATGGTGTAGTAAAAAAAGTTTACAACTTTCCCTCTTTTATTATAGTAATAGATAATAGATAATAGATAGTAGACAGTAGATAGTAGATATTTGGGGGTGGGCCCCACAATGGTGTAGTGAAAAAGTTTGCATTATAATATTTTGGGGTGGGCCCCACACAGATGTAGTAAAAAAGTTTGCAATTTCTCAAAATAATATATTATTATATTATATTATAATATTTGGGGGTGGGCCCCACAATGGTGTAGTGAAAAAGTTTATAATTTCTCATAATAATATATTATTATATTATATTATACTATTTGAGAGTGCACCCCACAATGGTATAGATAGTAGATAGTAGATAGTAGATAGTAGATATTTTGGGGTGGGCCCCACAATGGTGTGGTGAAAAAATCATACAACATTGCCTATTTTATAATAGTAGAGATAATATAATATAATAATAATAATAATAATAATAATAGAAGTAGATAAATAGAATAGATAATTATTATATGAGTGGGGCCCACACAAGTTATGTCATTTGCTCTTAAGTGGGCCAGGTGTGTAGTAAAAGCAAAGTGCATCTTTCTCTCTTTTATAAGAGTAGATAGATGATGGAGTCTGTAGCTTAGGAGGGAGACGATACCCTGTTCATCTCGCATTTCAAGTCAGAGAAATCGTGAGAATCCAACTACATTAGAAAAAGTACATCCCATGCAAGCGACAAATAGGTGTAAATGGAAAAACTTTCCTCAGTATACTTCAGCTATTTTGTGTACATAATGGAGAGTTCAATAGAAATGGCATTGCATAGATCGTGCACTGCTCTAATAAAACCATGCTTTTATGCATCGTCATATTATCAGAGAACCCCCACCACACACAAAAACAAACAAATGGAAAATAATGGGAACAACTTTTTTTCATAATATCATACTAGAAACTATCAGACATTATAGCTGGTTTAAAGAGGCCAATTGAATCACGCCATTAATCGACATAGATATCTTTTTAATTCCAATTGAAGGTCGACCACTCATCATTGGATTTATTGTGTAAATATAGGAATTAATCACATATTTTGCAATTGATAAATCAATAGTGGCTCCCACTTTGATTGCATTTAAATTTTGCGACTGCCAATATGCAAAGAAGTAGGTGTTTTGAGCAGTTAGCCGCTAACATTAATTTACAAAGAAAAGTTATAATTTAATGCGAAGGCAACATCCTAGGATATATTGTGCCTATGAATTCCAGATATGAGTTAATGGTTTGATGATATTGTTACCTTAAGCTATTGAAGGCAATGCTGTGGAAACATGGATCTTAATAGGGTTGGCCACTACAAATGCGATCAGGATTGCGTTGGCTTGGATCACGTATAATTCACTCTTTATAAGATGGCAATAATAACGGATGGTTGAAATCTAGTCCAAGGAAGAGAGAAAACGTTTTCACCAAGGTCTTTCTCTCTTTCTTCTCACTATTAATTGATTGTTATTGGATATGAGTGTTGAGATTATGTGTTGATATTATTTGCAGCCACTCTCTCCCATATTTATATATACTTATTGGGTGATAAGCTCTCAATGCGAATTTGAGGGAAAAGATAATAAGGATAGATAGTTGGATTTAATTCAAAGGAATTCTTATCTCCAGCACCACCGAGACTCCTTGTGATTGGGGCCCACCTACATGTAAACACAAGTGGGCTCCATCACAAATGCCAACATTGATGAGATCCATAGGGGATATTATTTGATACTTTTTAAAGTCAATTCCTTATTTATTTATTTATTTTAATTATAGTTTTATTTGGTAAAAGTTTCTAATAACAACTCTAGAAAACCCTATAATTAGAAAAGATATTTTTATTAGTTTTGAGACGAAGCGAGTCGAAGAGGAAACATTGTGATAAAGATATAGTCCATATATTTATTTCATGTTTTTTTAAAATAATATTACTTTATTATTTATTTTATTATTATTACTATTGTTGTTATTGCTGCTGCTGTTATTAATAATAATGAGATTTGAGATCTATTCCTCTAATATTGAGTATAATATCCTATGACTGATGCATCTAGATGAGTCAAATAAGAAGTGTGTTTCTAATATATAATTTTATGGGGGCCACATGTTGTACCTTCTCCTCGAAGTTGACCAAAAGCCAAGCTTCCATCAGAAGCTTTATAAACAAAATTAGTATAAATATCAACAGTGTCCTCCTAGCTTTTATTAGTTGAAGTTAAGTAATAGCTACCGACTTCAAATTCTCCAACCTTTTCAACTTATTCATAATCATACATTCAAATTTCCTAATAATTCCCATGGGTCAATTGTCTTTTTCCTAAAAATATAATAATTCCTTGTTGACCAAATTGACCACCACATGGCAATTATCATAGCTGCTTGGGAATAATCCATCTTAATGGCTTGATTCAATTGGGTAGAATTGCACCATTCATTCCACGGCCATTTCGTTACAGATACCCCTTCAAAGCTTTGAGTTCTCAAACCTAATCTTGAGCGGAACCATAATGCCCTAGCATATGTACAGTGGAATAAACAATATTCCATCAATTCTTTATCTAGGAGATGCTCTAGTAAGAGACACTCTCACCAAGTTCGTAAGAGATGGATGGGGGCCCTCACATTTAAGTGGGGGTCCTTGCATTTAAGTTGGTGAGAATAGATATGGAAGTGAAGGCCCCCACCCATCTGTCATATAGTTGGTGAGAGTGTCTCTCATAGGAGCACCTCTCTTCTTTATCTTACATGTAAATACGGCACATATCATCAATTTATATATATGAAAGCCGCTGTGTTTCAATTGAGAAATTAACTTCAATTGATTTTGACCCTCACTAATTTATTTTGACATTTTCACTTTGTATTGCCTCATCCCATTGAGGCCCACTCTCGTCTCAATATCGAAAGGAGAGTTATACCATCCGTTTTATCAACCCATTCATTAAAGCCTAATTTATTGAATGTTGATGGTTATTATTCCCTCTTAAATCCTCAAAACCATTTCCACGGGTGCATAATTGTTTTTTTTTTTTTTTTTTTTTTTTTCAGTTTCCCCACTCCGCAACTCTCACATTCCTATCGTGCAATAAAGACATGTACATTCACTTTCTATAACTCCTGAAAACCTCTTCGAGTCCCTCATCTCATTTCAAGGTATTCTCATTTTAAGGTATTGTCAAACAGTTTTTAGGGTTTCACCCTCTAATCAATTTGAGTAATGAGTAGATAGATCCTCTTATTCTCATTCTTCTCTCTTTGATAAAATCAAATGCTCAACAAGCCTCTCTATTTCATTTCTTCATTCATCATTTTATTTCATTTAATTCTTTATAGAAGATTGGGATTTTTCAGTTTGAGCAATGAAATCTCAATGCATAGCCTCCTCTAAAAGTGATCCAGTGCCCTCTCTTCGTTGTCACTACAAACAATAGCAATAGGAAGTCAATATCGCCCCTTCCATAAGAGGCTCCTTCTAAGTTGAAGGAGCCTGCTGATCATCGGGCTAAAAGTGGAAGCACTAAGGATCTGCCCATAGTGAACGCATCTGAGGTTAAAATTTGCATGCAAGCATGTTCTGAATTCACATGTAAGAAAGATCTCAATTTCACATGCAAGCATGCTCTGAACTCTATTTTGATAATCACTGTAACTAAATATCAATCTCTTGAAATGCGATGTGACTGTAATTTTCTTTTACAACGTCTGGATTGTGATTTCTTGAATTTGTGTTTTGATTGATTTGCAGTTACATAATCTCAGTTATAACAATAGATACCGTGGTTTTCCTGTGAGAAAATCTACCTCTATTTCGTATTGTTACTTGAGTTTGTTCATGGGAGAAAATCAAATTAGTTAGATGTTATGCCCATGTGAGAGATTTGATTCTAAGGCTATTTGACCTCAGTTAGGCGGGACTTTTTCCCCACAACTTTTTTTAATGCTAAAAAACTGCTCTTATAATTCAAGAGTTGGAAGTATTTCAAGTACTAGACTATTCAAACGACGATGAAATTGAAGGTTAGTTTTGTACGGTTTTGTTTAATACTTGTAGGGAGGGGTGGTTTTATTTTTATTTTTTAGCTTACTTTTTAGTTTATAATTTTAGTTTTCTTTTTGCATTCTTTTTAGTGTATTTTTGGATTTTTTAAGCTTATTCTTTTAGTTTTCTTTTCAGTTTAGTTTTCTTTTTATGTGGTTTTGTATCGTAAGTCCATGGATCCGAACCCTAGAGGGTGGGTGAATAAGGTGAGCTTCTATTGAGTGATCAATTATGCCAAATTCTAACTTCTTTAAAATCAATTAGTCACAAGTGATGATATAGAACTAAAGTACGGAAGATAACAAAAACAATCATCACAAAGCATTCCCCATAACACAAGGATTTATAGTGGTTCGGCCTCAATGCCTACATCCATACCGGCTTGTGATCCAACACCCCACCGGATTTTCACTATTTATGCTTTTCAATAGGCTAAGCAATAACCTTTACAATATGCTTTCCAAGGCTAAGCAATAACCTCTTACACTATGCTTTTCTTAGGCTAAGCAATAACCTCTACAACCAAAAGGTTGGTTATCTCTCTAAGTAGTATCTAGAATACACTTGATGGAGATACAATTATAGCTCAATACAATGCCTCTTAATTAGGCGGATATAAAAGTAAAAATCTAATTCACACACACACACTATGAATGCAAAGATGAATGCACAATGTATATGTATGATGTCCTCAATCAATTTGAAAATTAAAGCTCATAAATGTATGCCAAAGGCTTTTAAAAGTTTTAGCTCATAAAAACATTTATGATTGAGGAAAGAATGTGCTAATCACATGTTAAAAACAACTCGTAAAAGATTTACCTATTTAGTTCAAGCAAGTTGTGAAAGTTTAAGAACAAAACATGTGATGCATAAGGATTTCAATCAAATTAACAATGAAGCTTAATATATGTATGCTTAAAGCATTTGAAAGTGTAAAACACAAATATAGATTTGATTGAAATCAAGGGACAAATTACATGTACTTAAAATACAACTTGAAAATGATATACCTATCAAAGCTAAGCAAGTTGTGAAACTTTAAAACAAAAAAGCATATGATTTGTGAAGTTGTTGAATCCAAAACATAAGATAGATTTGAAAGTGATTTTCTTATGATGAAAAACAACAACCAAAGATTCAACCAAGTATAGGAATCATGTTTACATATAATTTCAAAGATGTTTACAAAAAACATGATTTACTTAGATATACCAATTTAAGTACTACTTGGTTTGAATCAAAGTGGTGCATCCAAAACAATAAATCAATTCAAAACATATACATGTTAAGGACACAATAAATCATAGTTTATCATGCTAGAAAAGATTTACCAATATTTAAAACAAAGCATGAAAACATATGATTAAGAAAAGTAAAGCTTACTTAGAAGTTTAACTTCATTAATCCAAGCTTTAGCTTTCCAAATGTCCCTTAGTCATCCTTAACTAATTCCCCTTTGATTGGCCTCAAAACATCTCAAGAAGGGCCTCTTTGTTCCTCAAAATTTCTTTAGGAATGAGCTTCTATTTATACCGAAAAAGTGGGTTCTGGCGTGTCCCCGGTCGACCTGGTACCTTGCCCGGTCGACTCGGCCTTAACGGTAAAAAATCTGACCGTTTGAAAAGAAGCCTAACGGCTCTTTGCCCGGTTGACCCGCAGTGTGCGTGGTCGACCGGGGCCATGGGCTCGGTCGACCGAGCACACTGCAGGTCGACCCGGGCCCAGGGACCAAATTCCTCAAAAATGCATATTAAAAGGTAATTTTCTTGTGGGGTCTTGGGCCATTAAATCAAGCTTGGAAACATGATTTTAATTCAATCTAAGTGCTTTTAAAATCATGAAACATAAAAGTCTAAAATAATTTGAAAGATTTAAAACATAGGCTAACTTGTTTCATAAAACTTCTTTTCAAATTAAAATGCATCTAATCAAAACATGCATGAAACATATGATATACAAGATTTAAAACAATGCATAAGTAAATCAAGATTTCAAGATTTTCTAAATCAATGCAAGTGTGAAAATTCGAATGATGCTAAAATGATAATGCATCCATCAAATTGCAATATACAAAATTCCTAACAATCTCCCTCTTTGCAATTTGATGGCAAACCTTACTCAACACCGAATTTACACACTGAGTCTTCAACTCCCCCTAAGCTGGACAAGTCTTGAAATCTCTTGGATGCTTCTTCTCTTAGCTTGGGCTCTAGTTCTTTTTCTTCAATCTTCTTGATGCTTGGAGCTTGATCAATCTTCAAGCTTTCTTTTCATCTCTCTCTCTTTGACCAAGCATCTTCTCTAGCTCCCAAGCTTTTACTTCTTTCACTCTCCCCCTTTGACCATACACTCTCTCCTTTTGGCAAGATATGCATTCACTCCCCCTGTAAAAGATCATACAATATCTCCCCTTAGGATGTATGGACGCACTCTTCCCCCTTTAGACAACTTGATTGTTCTCTCCCCCTTTGACATTAAATTGCAAAGGTACCTACACACATGAAATAAAGAAAATACATTTTAGTAGCACCTGTTTACAAAAGAAAACGAAAATGAAATACATAACAGGCCATCATGTATGGAAGAAGTCTCTAAGGGTTCAAAGCCAATACAAAGGTCAATTTGATCAAAACTAATATTTCCTATTAAGGTTTACACTCCCCCTCAATCCATTCTCTTCTTTTGTCAAACTTTTGACAAATATATAACTATTTTGAGCAAGAAGAAGATGGTTTTACCAATTGAGGAAAAACTTCAAGGAAAGAATTAGACACATATAACTAGATAGCTCAATATGATCAAATTGTCAATATAAAGAGCAAGGCCATGGAGAAAAGCGATCATGAATACCAATTGGAATATATATATAAAATAAATATACCAATTGAGATTGAAGGATATGACTATGAAAACAATCACTCTAACATGGAGTTAAAAGGAATATAACTATTAGGAAAAATCCAAATTAGAGCTATCCATGATGTTATAGGGTTTGCTAAACATAGCATCAATCACTATAACTATGAAAATCATATGCTGTGAAAGATTTGAAATCATTTCAACCAATCTTTAAATATGACTACCAAGTACAAGATGAGTGAAATGAAATTCAAACATGAAGCCAACCTCAACTATTAACCAACCAATGTTATGATCACATAAACATGGTGGTCATGAGATTTACTTATATGAGCAAGAGAGGTGGCAAACATGAAAAATTATGATGCTAATGGAATGTAACATGGAACAAAAATACATAACTATAAAGTTCAATCCAATGTACATGGTCTATCACATTCTCAAGATATGACATCAATTGAATATTACAACAATCGAAAATTATACCAATTGAAGCCAATTGAATTTGAAAACATGATTAAGAGCAAGGATGTGACAAACACAAAATTCCATCAAGCAACATAAATGGATTTTCATCACTTTTAATGATATAACTAATGAGCATTGTGATGAGCAAGATAAATTGCATAAAAGAGTATAACTATATGATCAAAATGCAAATCTATCAAGATAATATTGTAATCAAAGGATTTTGAAAACCATGAGATATAACTAAAAGATCATGAAGACAAAAACAAATGATCATAAAGAAACATTGCATTTAAAGAGATGTGACTATATAGAAACAAAATGCAAATGTAACAAGACCAATAATAAGATATAACTAAAAAGAATAGGTTGGTCTAGAGAGGTTCAAGTCCTTAAGGATAGTCTAAATATCTACCTTTGAAGATCCTCCTAAGGTCTTGAAAAGGTTGTCCTTGAGAGATAACATTGAAGTCCCACCAACTCTTGGAGATTTAACTCAAAAAAGTTTTTTAGAGTGATGAAAAGATTCATTGGGGAAATAAAGAGTTAGGAAGGAAAAAATCAATTTCGATCATAGTGGAAATCATTTTAAAGATATGCAATAAAACACAACAATAGAGTTCTAATCCAGATAAGGATCAACTCCGGGTTGTTAAGCCCTAAAATGGAGTAACCTCACTCTGATACCACTTGTAAGTCCATGGATCCGAACCCTAGAGGGGGGGTGAATAGGGTGAGCTTCTATTGAGTGACCAATTATGCCAAATTCTAACTTCTTTAAAATCAATTAGTCACAAGTGATGATATAGAACTAAAGTGCGGAAGATAACAAAAGCAATCATCACAAAGCATTCACCATAACACAAGGATTTATAGTGGTTTGGTCTCAATGCGTATATCCACTACCGGCTTGTGATCCAACACCCCACCGGATTTTCACTATTTATGCTTTTCAATAGGCTAAGCAATAACCTTTACAATATGCTTTCCAAGGCTAAGCAATAACCTCTTACACTATGCTTTTCTTAAGCTAAGCAATAACCTCTACAACCAAAAGGTTAGTTATCTCTCTAAGTAGTGTCTAGAATACACTTGATGGAGATACAATTATAGCTCAACACAATGCCTCTTAATTAGGCGGATATAAAAGTGAAAATCTAATTCACACACACACACTATAAATGCAAAGATGAATGCACAATGTATATGTATGATGTCCTCAATCAATTTGAAAATTAAAGCTCATAAATGTATGTCAAAGGCTTTTAAAAGTTTTAACTCATAAAAACATTTATGATTGAGAAAAGAATGCTAATCACATGTTAAAAACAACTTGTAAAAGATTTACCTATCTAGTTCAAGCAAGTTGTGAAAGTTTAAGAACAAAACATGTGATGCATAAGGATTTCCATCAAATTAACAATGAAGCTTAATATATGTATGTTTAAAGCATTTGAAAGTGTAAAACACAAGAATAGATTTGATTGAAATCAAGGGACAAATTACATGTACTTAAAATACAACTTGAAAATGATATACCTATCAAAGCTAAGCAAGTTGTGAAACTTTATAACAAAAGTACATATGATTTGTGAAGTTGTTGAATCCAAAATATAAGATAGATTTGAAAGTGATTTTCTTATGATGAAAAACAACAACCAAAGATTCAACCAAGTATAGGAATCATGTTTACTTATAATTTCAAAGATGTTTACAAAAACATGATTTACTTAGATATACCAATTTAAGTACTACTTGGTTTGAATCAAAGTGGTGCATCCAAAACAATAAATCAATTCAAAACATATACATGTTAAGGACACAACAAATCATAGTTTATCATGCTAGAAAAGATTTACCAATATTTAAAACAAAGCATGAAAATATATGATTAAGAAAAGTAAAGCTTACTTAGAGATTTAACTTCATTTATCCAAGCTTTAGCTTTCCAAATGTCCCTTAGCCATCCTTAGCTCATTCCCCTTTGATTGGCGTCAAAACATCTCAAGGAGGGCCTCTTTGTTCCTCAAAATTTCTTTAGGAATGAACTTCTATTTATACCGAAAAAGTGGGTTCTGGCGTGTCCCCGGTCGACCTGGTACCTTGTCCGGTCGACCCGGCCTTAACGGTAAAAAATCTGACCGTTTGAAAAGAAGCCTAACGGCTCTTTACCCGGTCGACCCTTAGTGAACGCGGTCAACCGGGTCCATGGGCTCGGTCGACCGATCACACTGCAGGTAGACCCGGGCCCAGGGATCAAATTCCCCAAAAATGCATATTAAAATGTAATTTTCTTGTGGGGTCTTTGGGCTATTAAATCAAGCTTGGAAACATGATTTTAACTCAATCTAAGTTCTTTTAAAATCATAAAACATAAAAGCCCAAAATAATTTGAAAGATTTAAAACATAGGCTAGCTTGATTCATAAAACTTCTTTTCAAATTAAAATGCATCCAATCAAAATATGCATGAAACATATGATTTATGTCGCGACCCCGGACCGGGTCCCTAAGCGGGCCTAATCCGGGATCGGGACGGTAATTGATTTTGTGATTGTGTATGATGTATGATGAATCAATTTAAACCCAAAACGTATACGAGTCTACAAAAGAATGCCACTCGTACACGCGATTTCCCACAGGTGTCCGCGGTGAGGATATCACATCAACATGAATATTTCTTTTATGTGCGGAAGTGTGTAGCAAATCTATTTCATACATTCATGTCCAAGATAACAAGATTAACACATATTTAATACCAGTATCAAAATGAGCAATGATCAATAGTGCTATAATCCCAAAAGAAAGTTAAGGTTTACAACAATATCGTTGAATTACATTGTCCCCAAAAATAGAGGCCAACAAGGGCCAATAAAATAGAGTATCAAGTTCCCAAAATAATTGGTTAGTTTCTATCCCAAAATATTTCGCAGCTCAAGCACCCGAATGTCTAGACGACATCATCGGCATGCCACTCAACTAAGTGATGCGGTTCTCCGACCGCCTCCTCATGCTCCTCCTCGGGGAGACCGATAACGGGACCTGAGTACCAAAGCAAAGGGTCAAACACGACGGTTTGGCAAACAGGTGAAAAGACATATCCATAAAGAAATTACCTTGGAAAACATTTAAACCTATCAAAACCATAGTTTCATAAAATGAGAGAATCATTTACTCAAATACATATGCAATATAAAACGTGTAAGGTATCCAAGGAAACGAGAAACAAATAAGATGGCAACCACACATAGCTAAGTCCTCTATCACCGAAGTGACACGAGCATATCGGGACGTTGTCTCAGTCACCGAAGTGATGAGATGCAACATAAGTAACATTTACATATACATAATATAATACGGGACATAACCACGGTAGCGAACCGGGTATCGGGACAAGACGACGGTAATAACCAGGTAGCGGGATCCAAACTGCAGCTGGCGGGACGGGAAGGGGTCTCCAAGTCGGTGGATCAGACCGTCAAGGAAAGCCAAGCTTAGTGGTGCCGACTCATAGGTCAAATGACAGATCAAAATATGTATAAAACATATCAAGTGCATGTGTATAAACTAGCGGGACGGGATGCTCAAAGGCACAAGTATCATTTTATTCGGGCATGTATAAACGGGCTAGCAAAATGCTAAAATATACTTTCAATACTTTCGGGAATGATAAATCATAATTCGAGAAATTTGGGACAAGTGTCGAGATTCAAGATAAATCAGGTGAGTAAGGACCCCGTATGTCCATTGTAATAATGACTTGGTACTCCTTGAGTTTGGAGACATTCCGGGCTCTTTATACACCTTAGTGATTTTCAAACTTTTAAATGAACTTCAAAACGAACGGAACCTCAAAAGAGATCCTAAGTATAATGTTAACCCTGAAGCATCGTACAACCTACTCAATCATCGAATGGGATAGGATTCGCGATACCCAAACGTACAAACCTCGTGCATAGTTATAAAGGGGGTATCCCGTGTCTCGTACCGTTCAAGATTGAATTAAGTTAAAGCCCCGATACAACCAGATTAACCTCCAAGAATGTCGGGTTCAACAATCTCATGATAAGTCAAGTGAGTCCAATAAAAAGGTTAACCAAGTTCCACCTAAGTCCATTTAAGAAAAGAGTGAAAATCATTTCCCAGGAGAGATTCGCAGTTGGCGCGGTCGACCGGCCAAGCCCGAGGAGGTCAGGTCGACCCCTCTCATGAATGCCCGGTCGACCGAGCCCTTGGCCGGTCGACCGGCAGTTGTAAATAAAAAGGAGTGAACAATGTTTTGGTCAGGTTCCAAAGAACCTGACTCCCGTGCGGTCGGTCGACCGAGCTCCCTGGCCGGTCGACTGCGTGAACTGCGAAACAGAACCCATGTTCTGTTTTCTGCAGTGCAATGGGTCGTTCATCAGAGGTCCTGACCCCGTATGGCCAGTCGACCAAGCTCCCTGACCGGTCGACCGCGTGAACTGCGTAACAGAACCCAGGTTCTGTTTTCTGCAGTGCAATGGGTCATCCATTTTTCTTCATTCATTTTCTACATTCTTAAAACCTGATTAGCAATCTAAATCATGGATAAAACAAGCTAACAAGATTCACTATCGTGCATTTATTTCAAACCTAACAAGTCATTAATATCACAAAATATATGGTGAAATCATAAATGCATTTCATAAAACTCATTCAAAGCTAAACATATCAAATCATCCACTTGCCTTGGGTCTCAAATCAAAGGAAAACAAGCTCCTAACCACACTTGCAAGCCAAGAGCACAATCTCTACAAAAACCCCCAAAACAAACCCTAAAATGGGTCAAAACAATGAAGGAGAAGAGAAAGCTTTCAATAATGGAAAAATAGCTTCTCTAAGGCTAGAAGAATACAAATCTAGAAGATTAGGGAGAGAGCTCACCAATAAGTGCTCTAAATGAGCAAGGCAAGCTAAATGAGGATCTTGGAGAGAAGAGATTTCTTCAAGAATGGTACCAATGGAAAGCCCTTGAAGTGGTGAAGAAGATGATGAAGTCCTTTTTGATGTTGGTGCAAGTTGGTAGTGTCTTTGTCACGCCCCCGGACCGAGGCCCTGATAATCAAGTCCTTAATCCGGGGCTCGCGGCGCGACGGACTAGAAAATTTCGCCCGCACGCGCTAATTATTTCCCCACAGGATTCCGCGGTGAGGATCCCAGACGATCCATCACAACCAAAGAATTAATTTCACATCAATAATAATGTTATGCGGAAGCATGTAGCAAAATAAAACTTCATATAACACAAGATAAAGGTACAAGTTCGATATCAAAAGAGAAATATATACATAGCATAACCCAAGTTAATTACAGTTGTGAGGACAAAAGTAGTTTAAATTATACAACCCTGACAAAGCCAACAAAGGCTATAAACAAAATTCCCAAAAATAACTGTCACTTCCCCAAAAGATTGTTATCGATGCCCCAAACCAAACGTAACGTCTACATGACATCATTTGGTTGCCACTCGGGCTCCACCTGAGGCCCTACGGCCTCCTGCGTGCACTCCTGCTCAAAGGCTGCGGGTCCGACATCTGACACCAAACAAGCGAAGTATCAGTCACGACGGTCTGGCAAGTGAATAAAACAGATATGATATATAAGTTATGAACATCATGTTTAAAATCATAAGAATGCTGGTAAAACAAATCATATATAAGGAATAAATCAAATGAATTATTTCAGTGCAAATAAACGAATTTTTTCATAATATAAATATCTCAAATTATCTGACAAATAATTAAAATAATGGCAAACCACATTTAGCTAAATTCTCCTATTACCGAAGTAAGAAAAGCAAACAGAAACCGTGGCCACTACCCGTGGGACCGGAACAAACAGAGCCGTTGCCACATAAAGTGGGACAGAAATCAGAACCGTTGCCACTACTCGTGGGACCGGAAACAGAACCGTTGCCATGGCCGGACAAACAGACAGAATCCAAACTGCAGTTGGCAAATAGTTTTAAAGATTCCAAGCTGGGTGATCAGCCCAACAAGGTAACCTAAGCTTAGTGGTGCCTTTACATTTCAAAACCTGAACCGATACAAATCAAGTTCTCCTTGGCTCATGGGCTCGCACTACAAAGCTCTGGCCCCATCTTGCCTTGAGATTTAAATCCAAAACGATACAATTCAAACCATTGAACACAATTTAAACCGGATAAAAGGACTACTCTTTATCAAAATAAACAGACAAATTCAGAACAAATCAGATGAGTAGCCTTTTCATTGTTTTTCAAACCTGACAAATTAACCAACTTTATTTCAAATGAATTTATGAGAAAACATAAACTTTCTCTAACTTAGAATGAGATGATTTGGATGATTGATAATGTTTGATGGGCTTACCGAGGCCGTCTCAATACACACTTATTGTCTCCATGTCGGTTTATGAGTGAAGAAGTTGGTGTCTCTGAAGGTCACCGACAATTGAGGACATAAAGTATACATTAAGACTAATAGAAAATTCCCGGGTAAGTTTAATTCTTTTCCAAACTTTCTCTATAGTTTGAATCAAATAAAAATGATTCGGGCTCAAATTCTTAATTCCCGATACTTAATAAGTCATTAGGGAATTTTCATACTCAAACCGGGCTCAAAACTAGCCTAAAACAGCCCAAAAATCCATCAAAAACTAGCATAAACAGCCCAAAATCCATGCAGGAATTGACCTAGTCCCTGAGCCAGGCCCTGACCCAGGCCCTGACCCAGGCCCGCTCGAGCGGGCCCAGTTCGCTCGAGCGGGCTGTGGCAGAAGCCAGGCCCGCTCGAGCGGGCCCAGGCTCTGTCCAGCCCGTGGACAGTCAGCAAAGCTGACTGTCTCTCTCCTGCAGAATTTTCCTTCTTCTCACATTCAACACTCTTCCTTCTTTCTTGTATTCAAAACTCACTCAAAACTGAATTCAAGATGGTTCCAAACATCCTCATTCAACCACTATCATCATCACATCATCCCAAACATATATCAAAGACAAGAAGAAAAACAGGATTTCAAATTTAAACCAGCTGAATCTGAAATCTCAAGCAACAAAAAAAAATGCAACTTAAGATGAGCCAACATTTTACCATTTTCCTGCACAAAATCATACATAGCCTGAAATAGAACAACCTCCTCTAGAATGAAATCAACATTGGAAATAAATTTCAAAGTTTCAAATCAAAAGAACACTATGTATACACAATCCAATTATTCACTTGCCTGGAACAAATTGGGTCACAAACCACTCTAAGATCTCTCAAACTCAGCAACTCCAATCTACACAAAAGAATCCAAAGAAAGCACAGTAAAAATCCACAAAATTTTGGAAATCAAGGAAGCTTTTCATGAAGGCTCTTGCATGTATGATAAAACAAGCCTAAAGGGTCTAGAAAATCCAAAATTTCAAGAAGGAAGCCATTGCTAACCTTTGAAGAACTTTAGACAAGAAGAAGAGCTTGGAGAAGATGATGAACTCAACCAAAATCCCTTAAAATTTGTATCAATGGCAAGCTAGAGGTGAGGAGAAGAGCTTGGTGCAATTTGTTTGTCAAATGGGGTTCATTTGCAAGATATGCAAAGGAGGGGAGATGAGAGAAAAGAGAGAAAAACTCTCTCAGGTAAGTTGCTGGAAAACTGAATGAATAAGGAGGAAGAAGAAATAAAAACGTGGGTTTGTATTGGTTGAATGGGTTGTGGGCCCTAATGGCCCTGAAAACTTCACATAGCTGGGTCTATCATTTAGAGGTTCCGAATGAAGTTGATGAAGAAGGGAAAAATGATCGTCGAAAAATCTAGTTTACAAAAAGTATATTTTCCTCGTGGTCTTCAATTTTCGAAATTTATGCACAGATTTGGGTGTGAGAAGACTGTTTTGTCATTTTTCTCGAAAAACGCAATTTCTTAGGTTCGAATGCAAACGGAACAAACAGAAAAGTTGTTGGGATCAAAATAACAAATCCAAAAATGTCGAAATCCATATTTTTCAAAAATCAAATAAATCCAATAATTCGAATTCCCACACTAACACGCGTCTTACGGGTCACCCCGGGCCCATTCAAACTGAACGCTGCGCTCTCCAAATTCCCCAAAGCTATTCAAAATTCTAATCCAACTAAAAACTCAAGCTAATCGTCCTCTAATCCCGTTTAGTGACTAATCAAAATTAAAATAATAATAAATTATACTAAACCTGGGTCGGGGTCTGACATCCTCCACCACTTAGAATCATTTGGTCCTCCAAATGAACACTAACCTCTGGTAGCAAGTGCGGGTACTTCTTCTGAACATGATTACGCAATTCCCAAGTAGCCTCTTCAGGTTCATGATTCTCCCAAAGCACTTTCACCCAGTGAATTGTCCGATTCCTCAATTCTTGTTCTTTCCTATCAATGATTCTGACCGGTTTCTCAACATAAGTGGCATCTTCTCGAATCTCTAGGGGCTCATGTCTTAGCACATGTGAGGGGTCCGAAACATATTTCTTCAACATTGAGACATGAAACACATTATGCACTCCTGAAAGTTTTGGCGGTAAGGCCAGTCTGTAAGCCACTTCGCCAACACGACTTAAAATCTCATACGGTCCAATGAATCTTCTTAACAATTTACCCTTCTGACCGAGCCTCAAGGTTCCTCTAGTGGGTGACACTTTCAAAAATACCTTATCTCCTACTTGGAACTGTAAGTCCTTTCTCCGAACATCTGCATGGCTTTTCTGTCGGCTTCTCGCAGTCTTTAAACGCTCATGAATGAGTTTGACTTTTTCATTAGTTTCACCAATCAATGTTGGTCCATGAAAGCTGCGTTCTCCGACCTCTTCCCAACACACTGGGGTTCTGCATCTCCTTCCATAAAGTGCTTCGAAAGGTACCATTCTTATACTCGAGTAGTAACTGTTATTATATGCGAATTCGCAAAGAGGTAGACTTTCGTCCCACTGAATTTTGAAATTAAGCACACAAGCCCTTAGCATGTCTTCCAAGGTCTGAATGGTCCTTTCTGACTGTCCATCTGTCTGTGGGTGATACGCTGTGCTGAATTGAAGCTTTGTACCCATGGACTCATGCAGAGTCTTCCAGAACCTTGAGACAAATCTGCTATCGCTGTCTGATTATTTTTGAAAACCAAATTTTCTGTAGGAACATGCTTTTCATATTCCATTGAAGACAGGGAAAAAGATGCAAATGTTATCACTAGCACAAACGTTTGTTAATGAGATCGTCAGCCAACATGTTCAACCAGTCTCCATTACTTCAGACAGCGATAGCAGATTTGTCTCAAGGTTCTGGAAGACTCTGCATGAGTCCATGGGTACAAAGCTTCAATTCAGCACAGCGTATCACCCACAGACAGGTGGAGACTGGTTGACCATGTTGGCTGACAATCTCATTAACAAATGTTTGTGTAGTGATAACATTCGCATCTTCTTTCCTGTCTTCAATGGAATGAAACATGCAGACTTCGTCAGTCGGTCAACTATAACCCATATAGCATTGTTCCCTCTGCTAGTCGTCGGTAAACCCGAGACGAAATCTATCATGAGATGTTCCCATTTCCACTGTGGAATCTCTAATGGCTGCAAAAGACCTGCTGGTTTCTGATGTTCTGCCTTAATTAATTGACAAGTCATGCATCGGGACACAAATGCTGCAATTTTTCTCTTCATATTGCTCCACCAAAATCTATTCTTCAAATTATGGTACATCATTATACTCCCTGGGTGCATAGAATACTTGGTGTTATGGGCTTCAGTCATGATTTCACTTCTCAAGTCATCAATATTTGGAACACACAATCTGTCACGGAAGTACAGTACTCCATCCACGACTCTGAAATCTGGGCGATCTGAAATGTGCTCCATAATTCTTGCTAAATCTGGATCCTGTAGCTGAGTCTCCTTGATTTTCTGGATGAAAATGGGTTCAGACACTGTCATGTTTGCTAACATAACACCTAGTCTCAATAGTTGGAACTCAACTCCCAATTCTTTAAGTTGTTGGAGTCTACCCATTCCTCGCAAGCTAGCCATGCTCCCAGACTTCCTGCTCAATGCATCTGCCACAACATTTACTTTCCCTGGATGGTATTTGATTGGAAATTCGTAGTCCTTAATATACTCCATCCATCTTCTCTGTCTCATGTTTAATTCCTTCTGAGAGAACAAATACTGTAAGACTACGATGATCCGAGTGAACCTCGAATTTCTCTCCATACAAATAGTGTCTCCACAACTTTAGTGCAAAAACAACTGCTGCCAATTCTAAGTCATGCATCGCATAATTCTTCTCGTGCTTCTTCAACTGCCTTGAGCCATACGCTATGACTTTACCATCCTGTATTAGCACACATCCAAGTCCCACTGTCGAAGCATCTGTATAGACTACAAAATTACCACTGCTTGAAGGTGAGGTGAGAACTGGTGCTGTGGTTAATCTCTTCTTCAACTCTTCAAAACTTGCTTCACACTGCTCTGTCCATACAAATGACACATTTTTTCGGGTTAATTTAGTCAAAGGTGCTGCAATAGATGAAAATCCCTGCACAAATCTTCTGTAATAACCTGCTAAACCCAGAAAACTCCTTATTCGGTTACATTCTTTGGCCTCTCCCAACCGATGATTGCTTCTATCTTTGTCGGATCAACTGCCAATCCTTCTTTGGAAATAATGTGACCAAGGAAAGAAACTTGTGTCAACCAAAAATCACACTTCTCGAGCTTTGCATACAACTGGTTGTCTCTTAACAATTGTAGTGACGTCCTCAGGTGCTGCTCATGCTCTTGTGTGAGTAGCTGGAACTCCACCGCCATCTGTCTCTTAACATGAGGGGGCACATATTTCTCAGTGAACTGTTCCTTGAAAGTAGCCCATGCAATATCATTAGCAATGTTCTGATAACCCTCCTTGAGTGTCTTCCACCAAATATCAGCCAAACCAATAAACATAGATGCCGCTAGGAGAACTCGCTGCCTGCCTGTACACTGAAAAAGATCAAAGATGTTCTCGGTATGAGTTAACCAATCATCTGCTGTCAAAGGATCCTCATTCCCGGTAAATTCCTTTGGACCTCTCTTCCGGGAGCATTCAAATAAAACATTCGAGTTATTGTCACGATCTTAGATAACAATTTGAGGACCCATATGTTGAGGTTGTACTGGTTCTGGTCTCCTACCCAACACTTCTAATAACTGTCTTTGTACTTGTGCTAATTCCTCATCTTTCTTAG
The DNA here is from genome assembly GCA_003546025.1 of Camphora micrantha. Lineage (NCBI taxonomy): Eukaryota > Viridiplantae > Streptophyta > Magnoliopsida > Laurales > Lauraceae > Camphora > Camphora micrantha. The sequence continues at coordinate 8,429 of QPKB01000090.1, read as the reverse complement.
CCATCTGCTCTTGCAATCTGGTCTGATTCTCATTGGCTCTCCTCTGTTGTTCCATCATCATCTCATTTGTTTTCTGTTGCTGTTCCATCATTCTCTGCATAAAATTCTGAAATGGATTATCTCCAGAGGAGCCTACAGTCTGAGCACTACTGGAAGAAGGATTTGTATTGGTGTGGACCCTGCGCGGAGGCATTTTTGCTGCAAAACCACTTGTTAGTACAACAAATATATTAAGAAAACATTCCCAAAATCCCCACGCACTACTAATTAACGAAGATTCTAACGGATCCTCTCCACGTCCCTATGTTTCTAATGTCTTTTAATTGCCCGACATATTTCTCGCTCTGATACCAACTCCTGTCACGCCCCCGGACCGAGGCCCTGATAATCAAGTCCTTAATCCGGGGCTCGCGGCGCGACGGACTAGAAAATTTCGCCCGCACGCGCTAATTATTTCCCCACAGGATTCCGCGGTGAGGATCTTAGACGATCCATCACAACCAAAGAATTAATTTCACATCAATAATAATGTTATGCGGAAGCATGTAGCAAAATAAAACTTCGTATAACACAAGATAAAGGTACAAGTTCGATATCAAAAGAGAAATATATACATAGCATAACCCAAGTTAATTACAGTTGTGAGGACAAAAGTAGTTTAAATTATACAACCCTGACAAAGCCAACAAAGGCTATAAACAAAATTCCCAAAAATAACCGTCACTTCCCCAAAAGATTGTTACCGATGCCCCAAACCAAACGTAACGTCTACATGACATCATTTGGTTGCCACTCGGGCTCCACCTGAGGCCCTACGGCCTCCTGTGTGCACTCCGCCTCAAAGGTTGCGGGTCCGACATCTGACACCAAACAAGCGAAGTATCAGACACGACGGTCTGGCAAGTGAATAAAACAGATATGATATACAAGTTATGAACATCATGTTTAAAATCATAAGAATGCTGGTAAAACAAATCATATATAAGGAATAAATCAAATGAATTATTTCAGTGCAAATAAACGAAATTTTTCATAATTTAAATATCTCAAATTATCTGACAAATAATTAAAATAATGGCAAACCACATTTAGCTAAATTCTCCTATTACCGAAGTAAGAAGAGCAAACAGAAACCGTGGCCACTACCCGTGGGACCGGAACAAACAGAGCCGTTGCCACATAAAGTGGGACGGAAATCAGAACCATTGCCACTACTCGTGGGACCGGAAACAGAACTGTTGCCACTACTCGTGGGACTGGAAACAGAACCGTTGCCATGACCGGACAAACACACAGAATCCAAACTGCAGTTGGCAAATAGTTTTAAAGATTCCAAGTTGGGTGATCAGACCAACAAGGTAACCTAAGCTTAGTGGTGCCTTTACATTTCAAAACCTGAACCGATACAAGTCAAGTTCTCCTTGGCTCATGGGCTCGCACTACAAAGCTCTGGCCCCATCTTGCCTTGAGATTTAAATCCAAAACGATACAATTCAAACCATTGAACACAATTTAAACCGGATAAAAGGACTACTCTTTATCAAAATAAACAGACAAATTCAGAACAAATCAGATGAGTAGCCTTTTCATTGTTTTTCAAACCTGACAAATTAACCAACTTTGTTTCAAACGAATTTATGAGAAAACATAAACTTTCTCTAACTTAGAATGAGATGATTTGGATGATTGATAATGTTTGATGGGCTTACCGAGGCCGTCTCAATACACACTTATTGTCTCTATGTCGGTTTATGAGTGAAGAAGTTGGTGTCTCTGAAGGTCACCGACAATTGAGGACATAAAGTATACATTAAGACTAATAGAAAATTCCCGGGTAAGTTTAATTCTTTTCCAAACTTTCTCTATAGTTTGAATCAAATAAAAATGATTCGGGCTCAAATTCTTAATTCCCGATACTTAATAAGTCATTAGGGAATTTTCATACTCAAACCGGGCTCAAAACTAGCCTAAAACAGCCCAAAAATCCATCAAAAACTAGCATAAACAGCCCAAAATCCATGCAGGAATTGACCTAGGCCCTAAGCCAGGCCCTGACCCAGGCCCGCTCGAGCGGGCCCAGTTCACTCGAGCTGGCTGTGGCAGAAGCCAGGCCCGCTCGAGCGGGCCCAGGCTCGCTCGAGCGGGCTGGGCCTCTGTCCAGCCCGTGGACAGTCAGCTTTGCTGACTGTCTCTCTCCTGCAGGCTGACTGTCTCTCTCCTGCAGAATTCTCCTTCTTCTCACATTCAACACTCTTCCTTCTTTCTTGTATTCAAAACTCACTCAAAACTGAATTCAAGATGGTTCCAAATATCCTCATTCAACCACTATCATCATCACATCATCCCAAACATATATCAAAGACAAGAAGAAAAACAGGATTTCAAATTTAAACCAGCTGAATCTGAAATCTCAAGTAACAAAAAAAATGCAACTTAAGATGAGCCAACATTTCACCATTTTCCTGCACAAAATCATACATAGCCTGAAATAGAACAACCTCCTCTAGAATGAAATCAACATTGGAAATAAATTTCAAAGTTTCAAATCAAAAGAACACTATGTATACACAATCCAATTATTCACTTGCCTGGAACAAATTGGGTCACAAACCACTCTAAGATCTCTCAAACTCAGCAACTCCAATCTACACAAAAGAATCCAAAGAAAGCACAGTAAAAATCCACAAAATTTTGGAAATCAAGGAAGCTTTTCATGAAGGCTCTTGCATGTATGATAAAACAATCCTAAAGGGTCTAGAAAATCCAAAATTTCAAGAAGGAAGCCATTGCTAACTTTTGAAGAACTCTAGACAAGAAGAAGAGCTTGGAGAAGATGATGAACTCAACCAAAATCCCTTAAAATTTGTATCAATTGCAAGCTAGAGGTGAGGAGAAGAGCTTGGTGCAATTTGTTTGTGAAATGGGGTTCATTTGCAAGATATGCAAAGGAGGGGAGATGAGAGAAAAGAGAGAAAAACTCTCTCAGGTAAGTTGCAGGAAAACTAAATGAATAAGGAGGAAGAAGAAATAAAAACATGGGTTTGTATTGGTTGAATGGGTTGTGGGCCCTGATGGCCCTGAAAACTTCACATAGCTGGGTCTATCATTTAGAGGTTCCGAATGAAGTTGACGAAGAAGGGAAAAATGATCGTCGAAAAATATAGTTTACAAAAAGTATATTTTCCTCATGGTCTTCAAATTTCGAAATTTATGCACAGATTTGGGTGTGAGAAGCCCGTTTTGTCCTTTTTCTCAAAAAACGCGATTTCTGAAGTTCGAATGCAAACGGAACAAACAGAAAAGTTGTTGGGATCAAAATAACAAATCCAAAAATGTCGAAATCCATATTTTTCAAAAATCAAATAAATCCAATAACTCGAATTCCCACACTAACACGCGTCTTACGGGTCACCCCGGGCCCGTTCAAACTGAACGCTACGCTCTCCAAATTCCCCAAAGCTATTCAAAATTCTAATCCAACTAAAAACTCAAGCTAATCGTCCTCTAATCCCGCTTAGTGACTAATCAAAATTAAAATAATAATAAATTATACTAAACCTGGGTCGGGGTTTGACAGTCTTGATGATGGAAAAGCCAAGAAGAAGAAGAAGAAAAGAGTCAACAAACCCTAGGTTGGCTGTTGTGCTGGAAAAGGGAAAAAGGGAGGGGATAAGCTCTCTTTTATAAGCAACACAAGTGGGCTCCACTAACTAGTAATCTTGTTGGGCTGAAATAGTAGTTCTCGAGACCTCGGATGAAAACGACGAAGAAGGAAGAAATGATCGTCGAAATTTCTACTTTCCAAAAAGTACATGTTTCACAAGTTTCGGGAATATTAAATTTTGGATACAGATTTAGTGTAAAAAGATTGTTTTGCCCAAGAAGTTAGAAAAGTCGGGTTTCGGGATTCGGGACGGGAATGGGATTAACATGAAAGTTGAAGGGATTAACAAAATAAGTAAATCGGGATAAAACACCAAATCAAAAGTGTCAAACCCCAACCCAGGATTAACCCAATAGTGTTTGCTTAGTGTGTGCTTAGCCTTGATTTGGGTTTAGTTATCGTGGGTTAGAATGTGATTAGTTTTGGTCGTGGTTATAGCTTTGGGGGAGTTCGAGAACGTTTAGTGTTTATTAGGCTCACTCAGGAAGGCCTGGGTGTACGTGCAAGCATGGGAAGATTGTGTTTGGTTTTGTGTGAATCGTGATTTTCATCTCATTTGATTGGTTTTATGATTATGTGCAAGTTTCATGTTTAGCTCATTTGTGTTTGAAGCCTAGAAACTCAAGTTTTGGCCAAAAGGGTAAAATAGCCTTTTCACACTCAAATCTGGACACGATTTTTGAGATCCCAAAACTATGTCGAAAATATACTTTTTGAAAACTAGATATTTCGAGGATCGTTTTATCCTTCTTCGTCGACTTCATTCGAGGCCCATAAGATCATGTTTTGACTCATGCAAGTTTTGCACAAAAGGGGACCCACTTGTCTAAACACTTAAGCTACCCTTTTCCTTTCCCTTTCCCCATTCCAAGCAAAAATCCTGCAACTTTTCCTTGCCCTAGAGTGAAAGAAAACCCTCCCTTTCCTTCTCCTTCTCTTCATGATTGCAAGAGCTATGAACCTCCAAATGGAATTCTAAGACCATCACCTTCTTCCTCTCATCTCAAGCTTGCTATTGGTACCATTTTCTTGAAGTTTCTTGATTGGAAGAGATCTTCATTTCTTTCCTTGCATTTCGTTTGGGCACCTCTAGGTAAGATCTACAATCCATCTCTTCAATAGAGTTCTTTCTATTCCTAAAGAGCATATTTTTCTAACCTATAGCACCTATTTCTAAATGGGTTGCTTGGTTGTGTTTTTGGGTGAGTTTTGAATGGATTTTTCATAGGATTTTGTAGTTCTTGGCTTGACCTTTGATTTGGAGTGCTTGAAGAAAGATCTTGTGTTCATTTGGCTAAGGCAAGTGATCTATTTAAGTGGTTGTGCATATGTGTTCTTGGATTTGTATTTTGGTACTAAGGTTGTGATTTATTAGGTTTTTATGATGGTGATCTTACTTTGTATCAGAACTTGAAGAATAGATTTTGGTGGAACAACATGAAGAGGGAAGTAGCAGCTTTTGTGTCTCGTTGCTTGACTTGCCAGTTGATCAAAGCAGAGCATCAGAAACCTCCAGGTTTGCTACAGCCATTAGAGATTCCGGAATGGAAATGGGAGCACATCACTATGGATTTCGTCGCCGGATTGCCTAATACTAAGAAGGGGAATAATGCAATATGGATCATTATGGACCGTCTTACCAAGTCTGCTCACTTCATTCCGATGAAGACTGGTAATATGATGCATATGGCACCTCTTGCCAAACTTTTTGTTGATGAGATTGTGAGTAAGCATGGTCAACCCGTTTCCATCACCTCAGATAGAGATAGCAGATTTGTTTCGAGGTTTTGGAAATCTCTTCTTGAGTCCATGGGTACCAAACTCCAGTTCAGTACAGCGTATCATCCTCAGACAGATGGTCAGTCAGAACGGACGATACAGACTCTTGAAGACATGTTGCGTGCTTGTGTGTTGGATTTCAAAGTTCAGTGGGATGAGTGCTTACCACTTTGTGAGTTCGCTTACAACAATAGCTACCATTCTAGCATTGGTATGGCACCTTTTGAGGCTCTCTATGGTAGAAGATGCAGAACTCCGGTTTGCTGGGAAGAAGTCGGTGTTCGTAGCTTTCATAGACCGACTATAGTTGGTGAGACTAGTGACAAGGTCAAATTGATTCAGGAACGCTTGAAGGTCGCCTGTAGTAGACAGAAGAGTTATGCAGACACTCGCCGAAGAGAATTGCAGTTTCAAGTGGGTGACAAGGTGTTCTTGAAGGTTTCACCCGTCAGAGGAACCCTGAGGTTCGGTCAGAAGGGCAAGTTGTTGATGGACCCGATTCCTTCCTTCTCTCCCGCTGCCTCCGCCCCGGGTCTTTCGGGGTGCGGCGGAGGGGAGGAGAAGAAAAAGGTAAAGGGTTTCAACATCTTTCTTTTTTTTGTACGGGTATGCCAATTTCACTTTTCTACTTGGAATTTAGAAACGGTGATCCGAAGATCCACCTTCACAAGTAGAAAGGGGAAATGAAACTTTTTCTAGTTTTCCATTGCACACATATTTTAAGAAAAGAGACAAAGGGGTTTTTTTGAATGCCGTGAAAGGCGATTTCATTTGTTGCCGTGAAAGGCGATTTTGCCGTAAAAGGCGATTTACAAGTCTCATCCATTATGAAAGACAAGATTTGTGATTTTTGTCTCTAAAAGAAAATTAAAGTACAATAGAAATCAAGAAAAGGAATCTGACTTCTCATTCGATTGTGGGGACACGTTCAGATCGACGGTCGCGAGTCATGTATGGGCTCCTCCGTCGTCCATGCAGATGAGAACACGATGCTTGGATTCTTGGCTCGGCTTTCTAACCTCAGATTTTTAAAGAATAAAGACCAAGAGAAGGTCTTATATCCGATAAAAAGCTAAGTAAACGGGCTGAAAAGCCACGTTTTAGCCATGTTGGTAGAAGAAGGGAGGTCCTTGGGGGGGTGGCCCCCCAAGGGTGCTTCAATCACCTTTTGGTGGTCTTTGCAGCGGAGTTGCAGGCTTCTGGATTTTTTGTCTTCTTCGGGGGGAGAGCAAGAGCTAGATCCGGATCGCACTAGCCTTTGGTTCCCTTTGGAATGTCCTCCTATTTATAGGCCTTTGGTAGCCATTTAGGAGGGTTTATGAGCATTGAATGCATTAATACTCATAATGGGAGGAGTTACAAGTTTTAAAGCATTTGTTTTGTAACTCCTTTTTCCTTGAATCTGATTGGCCGATGGAGAATAATGAGCTTTTAATTGCCTTTAATCCCCATCATGGGAGGAGTTTCATGGCTTTAATGCCATAAATCCTTTGACTTGTAACTCCCATTTGCTTGCTTTTGATTGGGCCGTCCAAAATAATGAGTTAATGACCGCATTAATTTGTCATAAAACGGGTCATTTAACTTCATTAATTGGTCGCCAAGTCGCTCGAAGAGTCGCGGGCCGCGCCGCGTCTTTTGGAATTCTTCTTGCGATGACCGCCGGTGGATCCACATGTTGTTTGATGTCGGATGGCGATACAATTTTAGACATTGATCAATGTCAACGTGCCGGCAACATCTGTCCTGTCGATTTCACGATCGGGCGGGCAGAAAGTGTGCTTTCTTTGTCGGCCGGTTGGCGAATTCGAGGCATCTAATGATCATCCAATGACTTCGGCGTCGAATCCGTGATGTTTGACGAAGATCGACGGATTTCATGCACGAAAAATCAGATTTTGGAAAAATCACAGGGGCCAATCAACTCGAAACGCGAAAAAGGACCCAAAAAAGGGTCTTCCGGCGAAATTTTGGGTCGCCGGAATTCCATGGTCGACCCGGCGACCATGGTCGCCGGCGACCATGGGTCGCCGGCGACCATGGGCCTTGGGCCCGTTTTTCGGTCGTCGTCCGGTCGCCGTTTCTTCGCCGTTTTTTGATCTTTTTTCATTCTTTTTTCTTCTGATTTTTTCCTGACATTTCCCCTCATTTATTGGCCTGATTCTCTTGAAGAAAACCCGATGAGAAGCCACGCAAATCGGAGCACAAAGTTTCCTATTTTTCTGGAAAGCCGAAGACTTTGTTGTGCGGTTTTGCCGATTTTTTGTCAAGCATTGAAACTAGGCCAAACGATGTCGGAATGACCTGAAATTCGACGTGGAGCTTCTTGAGCATTAGATAGGACCAAACATAGGCTTTGGTTTGAGTTTTGAAGCCTTTTGGGGCCCCGCAAACGCTTGCCTTAATTTCGCCATGAGAGAAATGCCGAGCTTTGACTTGTGGTCAACCGATGTCCGATTGACCTGAAATTTGACAGGGAGCCTCCTGAGTAGTAAGTAAGACCAACCATGGGCTTTAGTTTGAGTTTTGAAGCCTTTTGGGGTCCCGCAAATGCTCGCCTTGATTTCACCTCGAGGAAAATGCCAAGCTTTGAAACTAGGCCGAACGATGTCCGTTTGACCTAAAATTTGACAGGGGACCTATTGGAGTCATTTTAAGATGATCCATTAGCTCCAATTTTAATGCCATGATTCCGGGATGCTCCGCCGCCGGTAGACCTGTTTTTGCTTCCTGAGAGTTGATGAAGGGTCAAACGTCGTCCGTTTGACCTGAAATTTGGCAGGGGGCCTTTTGGAGGTATTTTGAGACCATCCGTAGGCTCTTATCGAAGTTTTAAAGTCTTCGACACTGTCGCTGCCGGCAGCTCTTGTCTGGCTGTCGGAGGAGTGAAGTTAGGCCAAATGATGTCGAAATGGCCCGAAACTTCATGTGTACCCTTCTTTTGACTGCTTTGAAGGATCTTGCAGTTTTTGTTTGATTCTGACAA
>QPKB01000089.1:36016-90825 GCA_003546025.1 Camphora micrantha | reverse complement strand
CTTCATTACGAATATTCACATTAGTTCACCTACTAACCCATCGAAGCAATCTTTAGTAAAGAACTCCACCGAAGGGATGGCTGCTCCCACTAACACTCCAATGAGATAGCATGAACCGAAAATGGAAAGCCGTGGGGTTTTTCCAAGCCCCTCTCCCACTTGATTATTTAACTTTTTGAAAAACACTTTTGATCGTTACTCAAACCTTGTTTAAATCTAGCAAACTTGGTTAACAATTTTCATGACTCAATTGCTTAAGTCATCAAAAAAAAAACTTTTGCTTTAAAACATATTGAGTAAAGATCTTGGGACCAATGGGTTATGGGCCCACTATGGTATCAACATATTAGATTTTAGTTTGGCCTCTTTTGGAAACTTAGGGTACCAAGGTAAACTAAACCCTATCCAATTTTAAACCTTAGACAAAAAGAAGGTGCTGGTCTAAGATCCGTTTAAAAACAATTTGCCAAACAAAAGCAATCCAATATAGAAAGATGCCAATTTTAAGAACCTAGTGGTGGCCATGTTACTAGGTGATAAACATAGCAATTATATAAAGCATTCAACCATGCTTTCCATATATCAAAGTAAATAAAAGTATGCAATCCTTGATGGCTCCCTGCTATTTCGGACTTCAAATCCTTTTCCAATTAGGAAACTTGGTTAAGAGTCCTACTTGCGCTAGGAAACCTCCGTTGCCTCCGTCATCATGGGACCCGGTTTGTTGCAACCTTCCTCGCTTGAAACTTTCCTTTTCTTGCTTGTTACAATAAATCAAATTTATACAAGCAAAACCATGAAAAACAAAACCCAAAATTACATTGGAGATACCTATGCTTTTCAAGAAAGCTTACATCAAGACTAGTTGAAAATAAAAACAAGGAAAAAAATACAATCTCCTATGGTTGCTAACCGCGCAACCGTACACTTTCCAACTAATTAAAACCATCCAAATCCACACACATACATGCGAACCATCAAGGATGCAATTATATGGCTCAAAACAAAGAGGTTAGTGCATACAAAGTGCTATGTACAGCACTATATAGTGATCTGAAATTATTCCAGCACCTTGGAAAAAATTCCTGCACACTTTCATGTAGTAATCAGCAATCTGAAATTGTTCCAGCAACATGGAAACAATTTCTGCACTCCTAACATGTAGTGGACAGCAATCTGGAATTATTCCAGCAGCATGGAAAAATTTCTGCACTATGTTTATGCAGTAAAAACCATCCTAAAGGGTGCCACCATGCCCTTAAATAATCTAGGATTGATAACCACACAACATGGGATCATGATTAATCATGGTGTGGCTCTGATACCATTGAAAGATTAGTGTGATTCAGATCTGAACTTCTTTGAAGAAAAGAGTTCTATGGCTGGAATATCAAAACTTTTAACTTTTATCTAGGACCATAATAAGAAAGCAAACCAGCCATGTAAATCACACAATAACACCATGCAATCATAATCAACTTGTGTGAAAACAAAGAAGATACAAAGAAGAACACATACCTGATGTTCTTTAGGTCGAAAAACCTCTGAAATCTGAATTTTAAAATCAGATTCTTTAGACTGCAATATTCAGCAACCTTGCTGGAATTTCTCTGCAGCAGGTTCCCTTCTAGTCTTCTACCCTATTCCTCTTTCTACTAATCTGATTGGTTAGTGTTGGTGGGAACACAACCAGGTTTCCTTCTAACTATATTTCCTTGATCTGAAGTGTAGGACTCAGATCTGATATGGGTTTTCTGCAGGAAGAAAACAAGGACCAGCAAGAAAGTTTCTTGATACAATGGACGTCCAAGAGGAGGAGAATTTCTATGGGCTGTTTCTCTCTTTTTTCTTTCCTAGGATCTCTCCTTTTTATCTTTCTTTCCTTTAGTTGTTGCACGCCCCAGGGGAGTACAGCCAGCCATATATATATAGAGGAAATCTCTTTTAGAAGAAGTTTCCTTAAGGAACTAGGAAACCAAGAAAGACTTACTAAAAAGGAAACCCATATGGACGTCCAGCCCTTCCCCTCTTAGTTTAGTTTCCAAATTGAATTAGAAAGCTACTAAACTTTAGGAAAACTTGTACAAAAAAGAACTCCTTCCAAGTAATGGGGCCTACACAAACTTGGGACCCACAAACTAGGGACCACATTGGCTAGCCCACACTAACTATGGTCCATGCACCAAATAATTTATCTAGAGATGTAATTCATGTATGCCTTCATGGACCTATTTGAATTTACACTCAAAATTATTTCTCCACACATTTAAACAATTTAGGAAACCTTGCCAATCTAGGAAAGTGGCTAGAGAAGGGACCAAAAGACATATTTGCCCTTGGCTCCCAAAATGACCAAAATGTCCATGCTAACCCCATAGCAACACTAGGATCATTTTAACCTTAACTCATTCCACTAGAGAGTTATGGTTGCACTCTAGGGACAAATATTAAATGCAAATTAAGCTCATCATAAATAGACGATTGTCTTTGACCTACCAAGTACAATGACCACAATGCCCCTCTATGTAACATCCATAATCAAGTAGGTTAACCGATGTACTATCTACCTTCTTGATTACATCTCAACCTTAGAATTTCATATCCTTGACCTAATCATCATTCGGATATCATTCTCTTGATCCAGGGAGCGACCCACAAGTTCAATATCCATATGGAACATCCATATACTAAGATCTTAGATTCTGATGATTAATCGGATAATTCTAAGGGGACGATCATTCCATCATGTGATGGCATAGATTCCATATTGCATTTGCACGTCCCAACTAATCAAGCCCAAGCACCCAAAACACAGAGCTGTTGACCCATGAACAAGATCTCACCCATAGTGAATCAAAGCACAAGAACTTGACTTCGTCAGTTCATCCACAAATGCTCAAGATTAAGAGCACTGGTCACTCAGTAGCAAGAGGTGATTTGATCTCTCTCTGTGATAGTACTATTTTAGAGATCACACCTACAAGTGGTCCTGTTCAATGCATGACACATGCACTAATGAGATAAATCCGAAAAAGCCTCCCGTGACTTAGGTAAGTCACCCTGAATACAGGAGAGTATCTCATTATAACTTATACCAAAATGAAGTGCCCAACTCCATCTCTCAGTTATGAACAAGTTTATTGTTTCAAGTGTCCATGACTCAGACCTAACTGTGTGTAGCCACTACACACCTCAGTCATTACTAGAAAACAATGGGCCTTACACAACCATACAAATACACAAGTATAAAGAGAAAGAAGTCATTCCATTAAATAACCAATAAATATCCAGTTACAGAGATGAAAGTGCAGTCAGTGGGCTTTAGGGCATACACCAATCCCAACAAAACCCTCCTAAATGGCTACCAAAGGCCTATAAATAGGAGGGTATTCCAAAGGGAAACGACGGAAAAAATCTCTCGCTCTCCCCCCGACGAAGACAAAAAAATCCAGAGGCCCTGCAACTCTGCTGCAAAGACCACCAAAAGGTGATTGAAGCACCCTTGGGGGGCCACCCCCCCAAGGACCTCCCTTCTTCTACCAACATGGCTAAAACGTGGCTTTTCAGCCCGTTTACTTAGCTTTTTATCGGATATAAGACCTTCTCTTGGTCTTTGTCCTTTAAAAATCTGAGGTTAGAAAGCCAAGCCAAGAATCCAAGCATCGTGTTCTCATCTGCATGGACGATGGAGGAGCCCATACATGACTCGCGACCGTCGATCTGAACGTGTCCCCACAATCGAATGAGAAGTCAGATTCCTTTTCTTGATTTCTATTGTACTTTATTTTTCTTTTAGAGACAAAAATCACAATTCTTGTCTTTCATAATGGATAAGATTTGTAAATCGCCTTTTACGGCAAAATCGCCTTTCACAGCAACAAATGAAATCGCCTTTCACGGCATATAAAAAAAACCCTTTTGTCTCTTTTCTTAAAATATGTGTGCAATAGAAACTAGAAAAAGTTTCATTTCCCCTTTCTACTTGTGAAGGTGGATCTTCGGATCACCGTTTCTAAATTCCAAGTAGAAAAGTGAAATTGGCATACCCGTACAAAAAAAAAAAGAAAGATGTTGATACCCGTATCTTTTCTTCTCCTCCCCTCCGCCGTACCCCGAAAAGACCCGGGGCGGAGGCAGCGGGAGAGAGGGAAGAATCGGGTCCATCAAAGGGTAGGATTACTTAATGAACCCGTTTGGAGGACCCTTACCTAGAACAGCCTAGCTGTCTCCAAACTCTGGACAAGGCTTTTCTTGGATCAACCTCGATTAAAGAACGCAATCGGTAAAACTTTCGTGTCCTCAAGTGCATCCCCGTTTTTTTTTTCTCTTTTTTTTTTGTGGACTCATCAGAGAGAGCGAATGGTCCGTTCCCCGTCTGAACAGGGGCTCAAACAATTTCTGCTAGCCCTAAGTCAGAAAGGAAAAGAAAACCAAAATTTCTCAAATTTGGATCCAAAAGAAAGAAGATTTTTTTTTTGGAAATCTGACAAGTTTGAAATCAGATTTTTTTTTTATGGATTCATCAGCGAGAGCGAATGGTCCGTTCCCCGTCTGAACAGGGGCTCAAACAATCTCTGCGAGCCCTAAGTCAGAAAGGAAAAGAAAACCAAAATTTCTCAAATTTGGATCCAAAAGAAAGAAGATTTTTTTTTTTGGAAATCTGACAAGTTTGAAATCAGATTTTTTTTTTATGGATTCATCAGCGAGAGCGAATGGTCCGTTCCCCGTCTGAACAGGGGCTCAAACAATCTCTGCGAGCCCTAAGTCAGAAAGGAAAAGAAAACCAAAATTTCTCAAATTTGGATCCAAAAGAAAGGAGATTTTTTTTTGAAAATCTGACAAGTTTGAAATCAGATTTTTTTCGAACTCATCAAAGAGAACAAACGGTCCCTTTCCCAATCTGAAAACGTGCTCAAACATTTCTGCGGGCACTGAGTCCAAAAGGGAGGAGAGATTTTTTTTTGAAATCTGACAAGTTTGAAATCAGATTTTTTTTTTTAACTCGTTAAAGAGAGCAAACGGTCCCTTTCCCAATCTGAAAACGTGCTCAAACATTTCTGCGGGCACTGAGTCCAAAAGGGAGGAGATCGAGATTTCTCAGATCTGAATTCAAAGAATAAGAGAAGATTTTTTTTTCGAGAAGGAGAACGATTGGAAATAGATTTAAAGAAAGAAATTTCCAAAACAAAAAAATCCCATCTCATGTTTTTTTTTTTATGCAAGATTCAACATTGGCCACCAACTAGAAAGGTGCCAAAGAATCTAAGTTCATGTTCTCAAATGAACGGGTCCCACCGGGTATGCCAGCTTGATGGACCCGATTCCTCCCTCTCTCCCGCTGCCTCCGCCCCGGGTCTTTCGGGGTACGGCGGAGGGGAGGAGAAGAAAAGATACGGGTATCAACATCTTTCTTTTTTTTTGTACGGGTATGCCAATTTCACTTTTCTACTTGGAATTTAGGAATGGTGATCCGGAGATCCACCTTCACAAGTAGAAAGAGGAAATGAAACTTTTTCTAGTTTCTATTGCACACATATTTTAAGAAAAGAGACAAAAGGGTTTTTTTTATATGCCGTGAAAGGCGATTTCATTTGTTGCCGTGAAAGGCGATTTTGCCGTAAAAGGCGATTTACAAGTCTTATCCATTATGAAAGACAAGAATTGTGATTTTTGTCTCTAAAAGAAAAATAAAGTACAATAGAAAATCAAGAAAAGGAATCTGACTTCTCATTCGATTGTGGGGACACGTTCAGATCGACGGTCGCGAGTCATGTATGGGCTCCTCCGTCGTCCATGCAGATGAGAACACGATGCTTGGATTCTTGGCTTGGCTTTCTAACCTCAGATTTTTAAAGGACAAAGACCAAGAGAAGGTCTTATATCCGATAAAAAGCTAAGTAAACGGGCTGAAAAGCCACGTTTTAGCCATGTTGGTAGAAGAAGGGAGGTCCTTGGGGGGGTGGCCCCCCAAGGGTGCTTCAATCACCTTTTTGGTGGTCTTTGCAGCAGAGTTGCAGGGTTTCTGGATTTTTTTGTCTTTGTCGGGGGGAGAGCGAGAGATCTCTTTTTTTTTTTTTTTCGATCCCATTTCCTTTGGAATACCCTCCTATTTATAGGCCTTTGGTAGCCATTTAGGAGGGTTTATGAGCATTGAATGCATTAATACTCATAATGGGAGGAGTTACAAGTTTTTAAATTACTTGTTTTGTAACTCCTTTTTCCTTGAATCTGATTGGCCGATGGAGAATGATGAGCTTTTAATTGCTTTTAATCCCCATCATGGGAGGAGTTTCATGGCTTTAATGCCATAAATCCTTTGACTTATAACTCCCATTTGCTTGCTTTTGATTGGGCCGTCCAAAATAATGAGTTAATGACCGCATTAACTTATCATAAAACGGGTCATTTAACCTCATTAATTGGTCGCCAAGTCGCTTGAAGAGTCGCGGGCCGCGCCGCGTCTTTTGGAATTCTTCTTGCGATGATCGCCGGTGGATCCACATGTTGTTTGATGTCGGATGGCGATGCAATTTTAGACATTGATTAATGTCAACGTGCCGGCAACATCTGTCCTGTCGATTTCACGATCGGGCGGGCAGAGAGTGTGCTTTCTTTGTCGGCCGGTCGGCGATTTCGAGGCATCTAATGATCATCCAATGATTTCAACTGCGAATCCGTGATGTTGAGGAAGATCGACGGATTTCATGCACGAAAAATCAGATTTTGGAAAAATCACAGGGGCCAATCAACTCGAAACGCGAAAAGGAATCGAAAAAGGGTCTTCCGGCGAAATTTTGGGTCGCCGGAATTTCCATGGTCGCCGGCGACCATGCACCCATGGTCGCCGGCGACCATGCACCCATGGTCGCCGGCGACCATGGGCCTTGGGCCCGTTTTTTGGTCGCCGTCTGGTCGCCGTTTCTTCGCCGTTTTGCGGTCTTTTTTCATTCTTTTTTCTTCTATATTTTTGCTGACATTTCCCCTCATTTATTGGCCTGATTCTCTTGAAGAAAACCCGATGAGAAGCCACGCAAATCGGAGCACAAAGTTTTCTATTTTTTTGGAAAGCCGAAGACTTTGTTGTGCGGTATTGCCGATTTTTTGTCAAGCGTTGAAACTAGGCCAAACGATGTCGGAATGACCTGAAATTCGACGTGGAGCTTCTTGAGCATTAGATAGGACCAACTATAGGCTTTGGTTTGAATTTTGAAGCCGTTTGGGGCCCCACAAATGCTTGCCTTAATTTCGCCATGAGAGAAATGCCGAGCTTTGACTTGTGGTCAACCGATGTCCGATTGACCTGAAATTTGACAGGGAGCCTCCTGAGTAGTAAGTAAGACCAACCATGGGCTTTGATTTGAGTTTTGAAGCCTTTTTGGGGTCCCGCAAACGCTCGCCTTGATTTCATCTCGAGGACAATGCCGAGCTTTGAAACTAGGCCAAACGATGTCCGTTTGACCTGAAACTTGACAGGGGACCTATTGGAGTCATTTTGAGATGATCCATTATCTCCAATTTGGATGCCATGATTCCGGGGTGCTCCGTCGCCGATAGGCTTGTTTTTGCTTCCCGAGAGTTGATGAAGGGTCAAACGTTGTCCGTTTGACTTGAAATTTGGCAGGGGGCCTTTTGGAGGCATTTTGAGACCATCCGTAGGCTCTGATCGAAGTTTTGAAGTCTTCGACACTGTTGCTGCTGGGAGCTCTTGTCTGGCTGTCGGAGGAGTGAAGTTAGGCCAAGTGATGTCGAAATGGCCCGAAACTTCATGTGTACCCCTCGTTTGGCTGCTTTGAAGGATCTTACAGTTTTGGTTTGATTCTGACAAGATCTGGTGCTTGAAGTGGCGCCTTCCTATTTATGGCAGGATGTGGCTCCATGTAGCTTTTGGTGTTGAAGGGACATAGTGACATTTTTGGTGTCAACACAGGAATTTTGTGGAATGAAGGGAGAAAGAGGGGAAAAAGAGCTTAAGTGCTAGACAAGTGGGTCCCTTTTAGTGCCAATCTTGCATGAGTCAAAACATGGTCTTGTGGGCTTCAAATGAAGTCGACGAAGAAGGATAAAACGATCCTTGAAATATCTAGTTTCCAAAAAGTATATTTTTGACATGGTTTTGGGATCTCGAAAATCGTGTCCAGATTTGAGTGTGAAAAGGCTATTTTACCCTTTTTGGCCAAAACTTGAGTTTCTGGGCTACAAACACAAACGAGCTAAACACGAAAGTTGTACATAATCATAAAACCAATCAAATGAAATGAAAATCACGATTAACACAAAACCAAACACGATCTTCCCACGCTTGCACGTACACCCGGCCTTCCTGAGTGTGCCTAGTTAACACTAAACGTTCTCGAACTCCCAATCAAATGACTAAAACTAATCACACTCTAACCCATGATAACTAAACCCAATCAAGACTAAGCACACACTAAGCAAACACTATTGGGTTAATCCTGGGTTGGGGTTTGACACCTCCCCTTAACGGTCATAAAACTGCCCGTTGCAGAACTCTCTAACGGTCAGAATCCCAGTCGACCCGCAGTGTGCCCGGTCGACCGGGTCCCTTGTCCCGGTCGACCGGCCACACAGGCAGGTCGACCTGAAGACAGCCCACAAAAACAGAATTTTTAAGGAAGATGAAAATGAGAGGGCTTCTTTCCAAGGGACTTTGAGGCATAATGAACAAGCTTGGGAGAATGACTTAAAAAGGATGAAAATAGAATTTTAAAGCCATGAAACTTTCAAACCAAAATATGGATTTAAAGAGAAAGCAATTGGAAAGCTTGAAATGATTTTTGAAATTGAGGAAAGAACATATTGAGATTTTAAAAACTTGAACTAAAAACTTCATGATCTTTAAGATAATTAAGACTAGAAAACCATGCATATCATTTAATAAAAACAAAGATTATGAAAGAGAAATATGCATGAAGATCCTAAGATGAAGAACATGAATGAATGAGAGGACAAGCTATGAAAATGAATGCATCCTATCAAATTGCAACAAAATAAAAACTCTAACAGAATGTACTCAAATTACCATTGTGAAAATGGTTATCTAAACAAACTTGGAAATATGTTTTACATATGTAACATTTGCATGTGAAAAAGTTGTATATGCAAATTTGATTATCTGATTATGTAAAATCGATTATTATATTCTATACATAAGAGGCAAACAACTTCTTTGTCATTTGATTTTGTTTCTTTATGTGATTTTCACCAGAATTCAAGGGATTTGATAGGACATGCCCAATGACTCATTCCAATTTTTATGCGAACTATTTTTATTTACCAATAGAAGGGCTTTTTTGTGGATTGCTGAGATTTATATGGTTGGACTCCAAAATCCATTTTTCTTAGAGATACTGGATATAAGCTCCATATCGATAAGAAATGGTTTTTTTTTTCAATATTTCAAAAATAAATTAAAGTTTTCTAGTTACACATGAAAATATGTTGTGCCCATTTGGAAGTTCACTTGTAAAGTGAGTTTAAACTGAAGGGCCACTTTTAATAGACAAGGAAATAATAGGGTCTTTATCAAAAAGTACTAAATCTCAAAATACAGCTTCTTAACTTTTTGTCATTTTGTGGCATGTGAAGGAGTTTCTTTGGCTTTTTGGAAAAAAATAAGAGGCCTTTTTATCTATCAATGGAATGAGAGATTTATTTACTTTTTGACTTTTTTTTTATAAAAAGAGGAGGTGTTTTTTGAAGTATTGTACCTTTTGATAAGACTCTTTTTTTTCTCTCTCTTAAAAGTGACCGTTCACTTTGAATTCACTTGACAAGTGATGTACCAAACGGGCATAAATGATAGAAATGGTAGAATTCTCAATGTTACAAAATAGTGCTAAAAGTAGGAGAATATTTATGCATTTGAAATTGAGTTTTTAACAAGAAGGCCCATATATTTTTTCACAAAACCTATTATTAAAAAAAATGCATTTAGAAAACCCCAAAAGTTCCCTATATTTTATATTTTTACTAAAGCCTCCCTTGACTAATAATTCAACCATGCAAAGCGTAAATTGACAATTCAATTTTTTTCATTTACGACCAATATGCCCTTAAGAAAAAATCAACTCTTTAGTTAAAAAAATAAGAAGACAATTTAGCCCTTAAACTTAGAAAACCTAAAATCAATTGCTAGAATCATTTGAATTTACCTAGGTACCGTTTGGCAAGTATATTTCTATCGTCTATTTTGACCTAAAACTGACTGGGGATGTATCTAACCCATTCACAAGATTCTCTATTATCATCGTTGCTATCCTTCTCAGAAAAATCAGCAATTAGGCTCTTAGTATTTGAATCAGAATATTGAATTTTTAGGAGCATTGCTCTGATTTTTACTTTAAGTTGTCCACAGCACTAATCAAATTTATGATATGTGAAAAAAAGATATATTTCTTAGATCTTTTATTTTTGTCTCTATATATAATTTCTTAGGGAGCTTGTTTGTTCGCACATAATAGAGAGGAATTCATGGTCAAATGAGCTCCACCGAACGATTATTAAACATGTTGAAGCCAAGGATTTGAATTACTTGAAAGATGGGTGGATATTCATTTTCCATCTTCCCTTTATTCAAATTCAATTGAGTGAGATTTTTTTTAATGATCAGTTTTAGATCTCCACATTTTGAGTTTTTGTTTTGGTCTTACTGTGTTCTACTGTTACTGAGAAATTAGGAGGGAAAAAGTTAGAGATTCTGCACTTGAAGTAGTAACTGACAGTAAAATGCTAGGTAACCAATTTTAGGGCATGTTTGGTAACAGGAGAGGAATCCTCTATTCGGAGGAATCTTTGCATCCGTGGAAATAGACTTTCTTATTTGAGGATTTGTAAGGGAGAGGATTCATTGCATTCCTTGTTTGGTGAGCGAAGAAGAATCACCGATGATTCCTTCAGATCCAAGTTTGGTGACGGGAGATGAATCCTCAAAAAAAAAATCCAATTTTCTCCATTTCAAATTCATTCAACATAATCCAAAAGATATTGCATATCCTCTTACACATCTTAAAACACCATTTTGTACACATGGAATAAGTTAGGAAAATTTTGACAGAGTCTCCCCTTAACGGGAGGGCTTTTTCCTTACGACTTGTTTAGATACCTGTAATTTTAAACATTATATTATCACTTCATACAAACAATAATTTCTTCCACAATCTTCAATAAATCAACTCAATCCATAAAGAACAAAAATAACATAATAAGAATATCTCAAAGACCGCAAGTTTCTATTACCAGATTCACGTAGTGCCTCTAATCATCCATATACATTAATAAACATTTATATTAATCAATCCTCATCAATATAAAATGTTGATATTTCACAATCATCAATCTACATAAAAAGTCACAATCATCAATAGCCTTACAAAATAAGTTGGTTGGTACGAAATAAACCCAACCCTACAACAAATACAAAATATTAAACATCACTCCACAGCTGAAGCATCTTGAATTGTATCATCTCCACTAGTTTCTGTTTGGCCTTCCAGAGTATCAAGTTGTTTGTTGTGACACAGAAACTCACACAAGTCAATCTCACAGAATAGAAAATGTTTGCCTTCTAAATCATCAATACTACACATGTTGACTGCACAATAGTGAATTGATCAGATCCACTTTTTCTAGGCTAGCCAGCTTCTTTCGCCTCTTTTGTATTGGTGTCCCTCTTCGGGTCCATATTTAGTTTATCCTCCCTTTCTATAGCTTCTCAAGCTTTCTTCTCATAATCCAAAGCTGCCTTCCTCTCTGAATCCAAATTGCCTTATGTACTTCTTTGACTCTTCTTGAGGCTATGAGTTTTTCCTGTATCAAAATACTAGCAATATTATACCATTTACCAGAACTAGCTCATTGAATTCCAACGAAAAATGAAGGGAAATAGAAGATTCATTTTGCAAACAGGCTATAATTATAAAACACCAGATCACCAGTTCACCAAATGAACATGAAAATAGCAAAGAATAACATCAGGTACTGCTTGTCAAAAACAAAAAGAAGTGAGAAATGCAACCATACAAATGAGACAAGACTTTTTGGAATCCCCGACAAACCCAAGAACTCAAAAAATTCAAGAGCTGAATCTAGGTACTAACTAATACGAAGCTGAAAAAACCCAAATGTAGATAGATCACATACAAAGCATATGAATAAAAGAGAATTCATGTATTTTAATTCCCGTACATATCTACAGATTTAGAGGATCTGGTGGGGCTTGGTTTTCTTTAGAATCTTTATTCTTCATCATCTCTCTGTTTCAAGGCCTGGGTTGAGTCTTAAGAATATTCATCCATTTAATATTCTTATATGTGTTGAAAACGTAACTTATATTTCTATTGATTTTGAATAATCTGGAATAATGGTTGTGTTTGCACATGTAGTTTGGAATATCTTCAAGGTAGTGAATTTGTTTTGCTTCTCAATGCTTTATTATTCCATATATCAAATCTTTCTACTCATTTTTAAATGTATTTATATTGATTGGGTTGTAGCAAAGTAAATTATATGGATGATTAATGTTGAACAAGCCTTAGTTTTATACCATGATTTATAGTATGATGAACTTACAATAAAAATAAGGCAATTCTCAACTTAAACAATACATAAAAAATGACGGCCTTTGCCATCGTTTAGTTTTCGACGGCTTTCAGCCGCCGGTCCCTTCGTACTCGACTGGGTCCCCTTCGTGATGGTGTGGTCCAAGAAACTATAAGCTGAATAGCGTTACAATAATCCCGGAACTGAATACATGGCACACCATAACCGTGAATGCTTATTTAAGAGCAGGTCTAAAAGTAGATTCTATGTTGATATTGTCCCAAAATGCTAACCAGAAATGCATCAACCACGCTTCTTGATTCTGGCAAGTTGACAAGAAGATCACCTGGCAAGGGTGCAAATATGTCATCCAGGTCTCCGACCACCATCATTTGAGGTTGTGTCAAAGATGACTGTTATAGAAAGACAAACTTTCTATCGGTAATTAATCTGTTTTATTAAAGCAAATATTAACAATCATGAAGCAAAAACACACGAGAAACAGTGAAAAAGAGGAACTATATTTATCATATATGCAAGAGTAGAAAGAATCACATGCCTTCATATTATAAAAATGGAGGGTGCTGTCAAAAGTTATGAACCCAATCTGTGTCCGAGGGAAGCCAGGCAGTTCATCCAAATAGGACTTTATGGTATTAAAACAGTATGCCCATTAACAATGTTAAATACAGTCACTTCATTACAAACAATTTCACCTTAGAAAGTTATAGAAAAGCTATTTATAGTAAGTAGTAATAGAGGAGGCATGGTCATCCTGTCATTATATAGTTGTGCCTGTTAGGCCAACCATGGGCCTTGGACTTGTGCCCAATAGACCTAGGCATGGCCCATGGAACTTGGGTTAGATTTGGATTACAAACGATTCTTGGTCATTATAATAATGACAAAGGGTGTGAATAGCTTTTGGATTGAAAAAATCTTGTGCTTAAAAAAACCCTTTGGACATGTTTTGCATATCTATGGCCGTGACGTGTAATTCTAAGCACAATTAGGTTGTATTGTCAAATGTGTTTTGCCCATCGTATCTTCTTTTTAACTAGTAGCTTAACTAGAACCTATGGCCTGGTGGTCAGGCACTTCCCAACGGTGCCATATGCTCTTTTTTTTTTTTTTTTTTTTGCTTGTCTTTGCTTACTGCTGTTTGTGTTTTTTATTTTTAGGAGACTAGATCCTACTAGTATAATCCTAAGATTTGTGTATGCCGTGGGAATGTTCTATAGAGTTTAGGTTGCATCGGCTCTTATTTATTTATTTAAAGGATGTTATTTGGCACAAACCAACTGCTGCATCAATTCTCTTGACCGGTATTTTGGTGTTTAACAGTTTCTATTTTCTTAACTTCTTTTGTTGTTGCTTTTGATATCTTTATGTTTATTCACATTTATAAATTTTTCTAACGTGATTCTTTTACAAAGAATTTGTTATTTTGGTTTAGGTGCTTTATGTGTTATTGCTAAAGTTCATCTTATATTGGTGGATTATTATATTTTGGGCATCTTTTTTGAATTAAAAGTCTTTAGTGTGTTTTTTCTCTTGGCTTTATTTCAGGATTTTATTATGCTTACATTCCCATATCTATTCCAGTTTCGAGTTTTATTGATTTGTGAGCATAATTTCTTTTGTTTCTTTTTCTTATTTCAAATACCTAACAAAGCGAACGATACTTAATGGTTATCATTTGTTATATCAGCGGGAAGTAGTGTTGCTAGTGTTGGTACAAGTGGCAGCGGTAAGGTTTCGATGATTTTAATGTATAGTCTAGCTAAATATTATATAAAGAAACTACCTTGAATTGTGTGGCTCTTTCTTTCTTTTGTTTCCTTTGTAACATGCTTGACAGATGAGTGAATGAAAAACTAGATGTTAGAGGGAACTCTACAATAGGTGTCTCCACATGCCATCTGTCTAGAGAGGATATTCTTCTTCATTTGTTAGCTTTAAAACATTCTAAAATAAAAGACATATAGTTCACATTAATTTTAAATGATTGATACATAGTAGGACACGGTGGTGAAATAATGCCTTCATTTGGAGAAAACTTTTGTGATCCTACTTAGTTTTTTTTTTTTTCCTTGAAAATTTCTAATCCAATCACTTTATTATTGCCACGTCTCATTTAATGACTGCCTTTGCATGCTCCCAAATGTTTGCCTGGCTCCTGGTGGTTTATTGTTTGATTGGGCTTCATTTTGATGTGCTTCCTCACGGTACTGACGTTCTAGTATCGAATGTGTTCCTATTGTACTTCATGTCTTTGAATATCCGAGATCCCTTTGATTTATGTACTCTTTGTTCTCAGACTGTTTCTCCTGTAGCATTCCTTTTCTTTTATGGTCTATTAAGTTAATACCTTCAGTAACAGTTCTGTAAGGTTATTGGGAATTATGCTTTCTATAGAGTCTTGTTTGAACATTATTTTGTGACGGATCATTGTTTCTCATCATGGAGCATTGTTTTCATTTTCCAAGTTATTATTTATGTTTTCTTTTTTTTTTATTATTATTATGTAAAAACCAGAAACTGATTGAAGACATAAGGTACCATAACATATGTAATGAGGTTGAATGACCAACCAACCCTTCATTTCCCGGTTACTTAGAGGACTTAACTTAAAATCTCTCAAGTATGAATTTTCTTTTTAGACCAGATCGATAGTACTTCTATATTTTTGTCCTTTTGATGTTGAGCTTTTACGCCCTTTGATGTAACATCATCTCTCTACTTAATGCAAATATCATCATTTGAGAAAAAAAATCACAATTCAAGTTGAATTATTTAATTTAATTGGGTAATTGCACAGTTTGGACAGCTATAGGCATGGCAAATAGCCAGCAAAGCTTTGTAACAATGGGCATACAACTAAATTCTTTCTGGGATCCGGGTGGATTCCAAGTTGTGTTGCCAGTAGGGTAATTTCTTTTTCTTTTTGTTTGTTTTTGTGGGTTTTGTCTAACCATTGACAAGGTTCGAAAAAGCTTCACGTTCTCCGGTGTCTTCACTTTCCCCTCCTGTACTTTTATTCCTCATGTTTTATATTCTTTTGCATTGCATGCATAACATGAGGAGGATGTTCATCATAGGCTTGGGGGTGGGGACAAGCACACTTGTCTATTTTTAGACAAAATTTTCATACACCTTTTGCTTTATTTTCTATATTTAGGAAGTTTTTTAAATTTCTTACCAGAATTTTTGCTGTTTATCTTTGGCTTTTTAGATTTTTTTGAAGAGAAATTTTTTGAGAGAATTCTCAATAAATGGAAGATAGCTTAAATTTTAGAATTCTCAAAATTTAGACAAGAGAGTTTTTGTTTGTGGAAATCTTTTTGAAAGAGTGCTAAATTTTGATCATTTTCACATTACACAGTTTGTATACATTTTCAAAACCTTTAAATGTGAAATTTTGATTTCCATTTTTTAAGGACTTGATTGAATGTATGAAGGAAAACCAAATCTTAGTTTTATAGGTTTCCTGGTTCATCTGGGTGGATTTGTCCACGAATTAGTGAATTAAGTCGGGTACATGAAAATGGCTGCCTATTGTTGGGGACCGTTGAAAAGGAAAAAAAAATCAAGAGAAAAGAAAAAAGAAGAAAGAGAAAACGCTTGTTGTAGAAATTTCAAGGCCTTTTGAGAAACAATAGTGCAAAAGCCATCATGGTTGCCTTGATTTGGGTACACCCTTGATTCGGGTACATGAAAAGGGCTTCCTATTATTGGGGACCGTCGAAAAGGAAAAAAAATCACGGCCTTTTGAAAAACAATAGTGCGAAAGCCATCATGGTTACCTTGATTGGGGTACACCTTTGATTCGGGTAGATGAAAAGGGTGAAAGTCCTGGATCCTAACCCTAGAGGGGGGGAGGGGGTGAATAGGGTGATCTACACTTAATGACTAATCAAGGCCAATTTTAATTTCTTAACAAGTAACTAGTCACATAAGATGATTTACCAAACAAGATGCGGAAGCTAACAAGAGAAATCACCACAAGCATACAACCTCACATAAAGATTTATAGTGGTTCGGCCTCAATGCCTACATCCACTACCGGCTTGTGTTCCAACAGCCCACCGGATTTTCACTATTTATGCTTTTCAAAAGGCTAAGCAATAACCTTTACAATGATGTTTTTCTAGGTTAAACAACAACCTATCAATGTGCTTTTCTAGGCTCAGCAATAACCTTTACAAGATGCTTTTCAAAGGCTAAGCAATAACCTCTTCAATAAAAAGATTTCTTCTCAAAGAAGTGTCTACACAAACACTCAAAGAGATACAATTTAAGCTCAATACATTTGCCTCTTAAATAGGCTGATATGAAAGTTTAAATCAAGATACAAATATACACAAACAATTAGCAAAGGTGTGTGCTCAAAGTGTATGAATGTTTACTTCAATCATTCTCTAAAAGGAAGCTCACAAATGAATGCTTGATGCATTTGAAAATCTAAGCACTGAAAATGATGATTGAAGTTATAAACCAATCACATGAAGAATTCAAACAACTTGGAAAGACATGCTACACAAGTTGTATGAAGTTTTAAATATTAAAAACACATGTGATTGAGATAAGGATGTTTGCAAAACAAACTAGTATTCCAAGGTGATATTGTGTTTGCAAAACATCTCAACTAAAGCTAGAAATCATGCAAATATGAGATTACAAAGAATTAGACATGCATGATTTTAAATGGAATGAAAATCAAAGTTAACTTAAGAGATATACCTTTTTAAATCTCAAACATTTGATTACCAATAGGCTCTAGCTTTTCTAACTTATTCCTCTTCTTTAGGCTTCAAAATAGTTCAAAGATTTCATACCAACAACCCTTTGAAAGAAGGGAAAAGAATGGACTTTTATACAAAAAGACAGTCCAACGGCTAGTTGGCCCGGTCGACCCCATGACCATGCGGTCGACCGAGTCCAACGGTCATATTGGCCCAACAGCTCTTTACGCGGTCGACCGGCCCAGTGCGCGGTCGACCGGGTACACAGGATTCTGAGAGATATTTTCAGAATTTTGAGAACCTGTTTTTAGTGTACGCGGTCGACCTGGTGGTTGGCGCGGTCGACCAGCTACACAGGCCAAAGCAGAGTTCCAACTGAATTTTTGAGAAAGTGATTTCTGAAAAGATGAACTCTTAGCCAATATGTTTTATGCATACTAAAATGATTCTAAAAAAGAGATATGTATGCAAAACATGAACCTCGATTTCAAACTTGATTTTTCAAAATCATGCACGAAGAACTTAGGCTTTCAAAAATACATTTTAAGTTCTAAAAACATGCAGGATGAAGTCTTTGAAAATCAAAAACATTTTCAAGTCTAAGGTCCAGATTTCAAGGTCCAAACTATGATGAATGGGTGTGTGATCAGATGACTGATAGAGATAGTGCTTCCATCAAATTAGCAATACAAAAATCCTAACAATCTCCCCCTTTGCAATTTGATGGCAACAAGACAAGCACAACACTTTTAGGACTTCTGATCTTGAAATCTCTGGAATACAGCTTAACCTTGGTTTCTCCCCCTTTGTTAGAGCTTTCTCCTCCTTGCTCTAAGCTTTTCTGTTAAGCGTTCTGAACTCCTTCAGTATACTTTTAAAAGTATTCTCCCTTTATGCACTACAACAAAAATCATTTTTCGCGACGCAAATATTTGTCGCAGAAAATCCGAAAATCGTCGCCCAATACATTCTGCGACGAAACCATTTTCGTCGCCAGTTCGTCGCCTATTAGGCGTCGGTGAATATTTTTGCCGACGATCACAACTAATCGTCGCCAAATATCAATTTTCTGCGTCAACATGTTATCGTCGCCAAATATCAATTTTCTGCGTCAACATGTTATCGTCGCCAAATATCAATTTTCTGCAACAACACGTTATGTCGGCAAAAAGGATATTTTTTGTTGCCAAATATCTATAATTCATTGCAAAAAAATGGATAAAAAATGGTGAAAAGGAATTTGGCGACAAAATAGAGTCGTCGCTGAGTTATATCTTTTACCGACAAAAGTTTATTGTCGCTAAATAGTGTATAAATTGCCATAAGTTATAATAGGTGACATATTAGTTTTGTCGCGCATAGTTTGTAGACATTAGGCGACCACCTTAATTCGTCGCCCAATATTTAACCTTGCCACAAATTCTCTTAGGCGACAAATTATATACGTCGGAAATAATATGCAAAAATATATTTATTCTTATTAGGCGTAGAATTTAAATAATATATTTATTTTATAAATTACTGCCTGCCACCTCAAAAACCTCCTTTACGCTGAATATAATAAAACCTGCTCATTCAACTAAAATAAAATGTATAATAAAACTTTCTCATTCAAAAAAAAATAAAATGTACAATAAAACATATCCATCAACTCAAACAAAATGTACAAATAAACCTGCTCATTCAACTTAAATAAAATGTACAATAAAGTCTGCTCATTTAACTAATCAAAAATATACAAAACCTGCTCCTTCAACATATTAGAAAACATATAACTATTAAATCCAACCCACAAGTTTAGCCACGTCGTCGTTACTAATTCAAGTAAAAATGTAGCATCCAAAATAGTGTAAGTACAATATGCTTATGAAAAATAAAAAGATGTTAAAGCAATTGGCCCGTATTACATTGATCTCCAGTCCCAAGCTGTGGTACAAAAAAAAATAAAAAAACATTAGGAATTAAAAATGGGAATCAAAAGCAAAGTAAGTGAGACAAAATAAAAGGTAACTATAAAAAGTAAGAACTCAGAAATCCAAACACCAAACACAACATTAAAAAAAAAAAAAAAGCCTCAAGAGAGTTTACTCTGATCTAATAACAGAACTCTCAGAGAAAATGATGGCCTCCTTACCAACCCATTTTACACAGAATAAAAGGTAACTAGTTCAAATAGCCCACAAAATTATCACACAGTTTCATACAAGTTCGGCCAGGCTGTGTCCTGTTTGAAATCAGTTCTCTGCACTGTTTCCAGTCCCAATCTGTGGTACAAAAAAAAAAAATTTTTTTTATGGATTAAACATGGGAATTAAAAGCAAAGTATGTTAGGACGAAAGCAACGTAGCTATAAACTTCACTGCACAGCAACTCTGAATGACTAAACAAACTAGCAATCCAAAGCCACTCTGCATAAAACCACACAGCCCAGCCAACAAAAGGAGAAACAAGCAACATAAAACAAACAGCACCACTGCACAAGACACAACATAACATAGAACAGCCTCTTGAGAAAGAGATAGCCTCATCCAAAGTATTTTCTCCACATAACCCATGAGTGTCCATGAGTGTCCAACCCATTCATAGCCGTATTGTGGGCTAAGGAGGATCATTGGACTCTTCCATCAACAACACTTGATTTAAAAGAGGATAATTTAAATCACTCAACACAGTAGGAGGATCTTCCAACAAAAACATGGAAAGGACAAATCTCATATTAGTCATATACTTGGCCTTCAAACAACCATATACAACTAATTTGTATCATAACCAACAAGGGCAACTATTAAAGCACAAGAATATAGCAACTAGTTATGAGGAATATAAAACACAAGATGTCAAGTTCATGCGCTTGTTTTTGGGCCTAGAAAAATTGGAGCTAACCATTACACTGAGCCCCCCGGAATGCTAGTATTGGTTATGGTTTGTTGTCTCACTGACACAACATTTGAGTGCAGGAAATGTTTGCAAGAGCCGTGGCACACTAGGAATATTTGGTCTGTGGGGGCACCTCTCTGCGCCAAATATGTAAAATGGTTAACACAACTAAAGGCGACAAACAATTGCATTGACCACACTAGGGGACATGAATGGGAGTTGATCAACCTTGGTGCATAGGGTGCTATTCAGACCCACTGCTTATCACAGGTGCAGGCTGATATCCAGAATTTGTCATGATGAAAAATGGTCCCTGTATGACATCAATGATACACTTGAGTGGTTATAATCTTGACTGTATCAAATCGATGATGCACTTGAGTATATTTGATTAGCTTTGTGTTTTTGTGTGTGCTAACTGCTAAACCTATAACTGGTTCTTAAAAATAACCTTGGTGAAGATGATACGGGAGATAATATAAAATAGCCATTAGATAGGAAACTTAGTGTGAAGCAGAAAATACCTGTAAGCATGACAAAAGAGAAGCACGAAGCACCTCATTCTCCACAACACACTTGCAACAAACATCCAAATCCAAAAGGATTATCCATGTAAAAAGGAGCAGTAAAAAAAATTATAAGTCATATCTCTTCTTCAAATGTGTTTACCGTAATATTTCTTTACCCGCATCTCTTGCATTGTATCTTGTGTATCCTAATCCAGTGTAATCCCAGACCTGCAAAAAGTAACAAATGGACAAAGAAAACTGGTTAAAAGAACCTCCAAATCAATTCACCTATTACAGTACAACTAA
The DNA here is from genome assembly GCA_003546025.1 of Camphora micrantha. Classification (NCBI taxonomy): domain Eukaryota; kingdom Viridiplantae; phylum Streptophyta; class Magnoliopsida; order Laurales; family Lauraceae; genus Camphora; species Camphora micrantha. The sequence continues at coordinate 69,830 of QPKB01000089.1, read as the reverse complement.
TCTCTCTCTCCAACCAAGCACTTCAAAGGGAGGTTGCCAAAAAAAAGAGAGAAAAGGAGAAGGAAAAAATTTATAGGCTCTCAATAATAACAAAACTGGCAGATGACATGAACATAAAAGCACTCAAATTCTGATGGGATCTGATGAACAAACAAGCGCTTAAGTCCTCACACTTATTTTTGTATCAAATAAAGCTAGAACAAACAGGTTGGTAAAACTAACTTAAAGTTCTCCCTAAAAACATGCTTCCAACTGAAAGTTCTCCCTAAAAAACAAGTCCAATGTAATCTAGCAAAAGAAAAAAAAAATTAGAAAAAGGTAAGGGCTCAAAACAGTAACCAGGCACAAAGAGTTGAATTGATGTTTGATCAATTTCTTTCATTTTCTCAAGTTGACGATCACTTGTGATGGCTATCCACAAAAATCCTTCTCTGGAGTTGTAAGACCCCGACCCGAGTGAACCCGATTAGTACTAATTAGGTTGCGTGTTAGTGCTAAGCTTGTTTAGTGATTTTGATTAAGTTGGGTTTGGAATAGTTTTGATTCTAGTTCTGGGCTTTTGTTGCTTTGGTAGCTTGTGGGGCCCTTTGGGGGTTCCCTTTTTGGCGTTGTATTTTCTTGATGGATTTTCCCGATTTGTTGTGTATGGTGTTTTTTGGCCCGTTGCATTCATCTTGTGGATTCTTACAACTTTCATGTTGATCCCGTGTCCATTCGAGGTCTCGAAACCCGAATTCTTGGCCTTGAGGGTAAAACAGTCATTGCACACCAAATCTGTACCCAAAACTTGATATTCCCGAAAACCGCGAAACATAGACTTTTTAGAAACTAGATATTTCGACGATCATTTCTTCCTCCTTCGTCGATTTCATCCGAAGTCCCGAAAACCACCATTTTGGCCTTTTTAGGTTCTTAAGTGGTGGAGCCCACTCTCATTGGTTATAAGAAAAACCCATGTCTTTTCTTCCTTCTCCATTTTTCCAGCCATTTGAGTCTAGGGTTCTTGTCTCAAGCAAGTTCTTCTTCTTCTCCTTGCTTCTTCATCTCTAATCCTCACCAATCTTGCACCAAACTCAAAGTGGAGACCACCAATCTCTTCCTCTCCTTGCAAGCTTCACCTTGATACTATTCTTGGAGAAATCTCCCCATATTGAGACCTCCTTTGAACTAGTTCTTCTCACTTGAAGGTCATCCAAGTAAGTGATCCCTCTCATCTTCTAGATTTATAATCTTCTAGCCTTAGGGAAGCTACATTTGCATTATTGAAAGGTTTCTTTGTCATTTCATTGTTTGACCCATGTAAGGGTTTATTTGGGGATTTTTGCCTTGTAGCTTGGACCATTTTCTTGGAGGACTTGTTAGAGCTTAATATCACTAATTGAAGACTTGAGGCAAGTGAATGTTGGATGTTTTTAAGTTTCAAATGGTTTGGTAGCATTTATGGATTTTTTTATGCTTTCATTGATTTCCTTTATTGATTTTCCATGGTTGTAATAAAGGATCTTTATACCTCTTGATAGCCTCATTTAATGTCTTGGAAGCATGTAATTAAGTCATCTTGTTCATAGTTTTCCTTGGTTAATCATGTGTTGGAAGGAAAGGAAAAAGGGAGAAAAAGAAACCAAGTTCCCGGAACTGCTGCACGCCCAGGTCCGATCGATCGGACGTGCAGACCGATCGATCGGACTGTCTTTAACTGTAAGGGTTTTTGGGCCGATCGATCGGGCCCTGTGTAGAAATTTTAGCCGATCGATCGGACCCTGTTCAGAAAATTTTAGCCAATCGATCGGACCTTCGGTCCGATCGATCGGAGGACTCAGATTGAGTCCAGTGGGTTTTGAGATTTTTTTTTTATATTTTTCTTTCTTTTCTTGGTTTTAGGTGGGACCTTGGCTACCCTCTTTGGACTCATTTGACCATGCGTGAGGACGTCTTGAGCCGATGCTCCTCACGGTTGGTTGGGTGACATCGATGTTCACTTCATTTCAATCTTGAACGGGACGGAATGACGCGATATCTTCTTTATATCTAAATACAAGACTTTTTCCTTGGTTATCGCGAATTCTATTCCTTTCGATGACTGAGTAGGTTGCTCGATGTCTCCGAATTAACATCATGCTTAGGATGGACCATTTATAGTCTTGACTTCCTTATCATAACATCTAGTTATAACCATAAGCTCATTTTAAGTTTTGAAAAGCGTGAAAGTGCATAAGGAGCCCGGAATGTCTTCAAACTCAAGGAGTACCAATTCATATCTATGATCGACATACGGGACCCCTATTCACTCAAATAGATCTTAAAATCATTGTCTTTCCTGATTTAGCATAGTTCATAATATTTCTCTATTTCCAAGCCTTGCATTACATGAATGGTTTTCCCGAAAGTATTATTGTACACTTGGAACAGTTACTTGACCTGAAGTGCATTGCACCACATGATATGTCAGTGTGCTCTTGAGCACCCCCGTCTTGCCCGTTTGATTATGTATTCGTACTTGATTTGCTTGCATTGTCTCGATTGTATTTGACCTATGAGTCGGCACCACTAGGCTTGGATAACCCTGTTGGTCTGATCAACCGACTTGGAGATCCCCCTCTTGTCCCGCCAGCTGCAGTTTGGATCCCGCTACCCGGTCATTACCGTGGTCTTGTCCCGATGCCGCAGATTGCTACTGTGGTCCCCGATGCCCGGCTCGCTACCGTGGTCATGTATAGTATTGTATATGTATATGTATCTATATGAGATCCCCTGTTTCTCCTCACCTCGAGTGACTGAGATCAGGGCCTAGTTTTTGCTCTATCGCTTTAGTGATAGAGGACTTAGCTTCTTGTGGTTGCCACCTTGTTATTCCCGATTCCTTGGTTACCTCATATGTCTTATCTTGTTTACTTGTTTTACAGCAAATGATTTATCCGTTTTATTAGAGTTCTTGTTTAAACAGATTTCTATGCTTTTCAAGGTATTTCATCTATTGTATATTGTTGTATCTTTTCATTCTCTTGCCAGACCGTCGTGTCTGATCCTTTGCTTTGGTACTCAGGTCCCGTTGCCGGTTTCCTTGAGGAGGAGCCAGAGGAGGCGGTAGGTGAGCCGCAGCCTCTAGTCGAGTGGCGTGCTGACGATGTCATGTAGACATCTGACTGCTTGGAGATGCGTAACATTTTGAGGGGAACTCTTTGACCATTCTTTTGGGAGTTATTCTTTTGTTATATTGGCCTTTGTTGGCCTCTATTTTTTGGGATTGTAATTAACTGATCTTTTGTTTAACTTTAACAACTTGGGAAACTTGCTATATATATCATTGCTCATTCTGATACAGTATTTATACTTGTGGTTATTGTCTTCATGACTAATGATAGATGGACTATTTGATTTGCTACACGCTTCCGCACGTGAAAGAAATATTAATGGATGATTGTGATATCCTCACCGCGGACACCTGTGGGAAATTAAAAATAAAAACATATGTGTGGTTGGTTCATGACACACTAAACACTAATGGTCCCGATCCCGGATCAGTCCTTCGGGGGCCCGGTCCGGGGTCGCGACAGGAGTATTATGAAAGCAAATAACTGATGAGCAACAATATGTTATAAGCACATTATTGTTAAGCATAGAGGTTCCCATTCTTTTTTATCAGTCATGTATAACTTCATTAAAAGAAAAACATAGGAAATTGACTGTCAAAAAAAAAAAAAAAGGAAATTACAAACAATGCAACAAGAAGCAGAAAGGGTACAAGAGCATTAATTTATGCCCATAACTCGCTGAGGCAATTAGAAAACAATCCCCCCTCCCCCAACAAGGAATTACATGATAATACCCACCCAAGGGAACAACCTATCCAACCCCCTGTTTGGCTAGGGTGTAAGCCATGCATTCACTGATCTTAACTCAATGATGAAAAACCATTTCTATGATTTCAGCATAAAGGTTCCATGATTTCCCGAGAAAGTGACAGAGGATGCAGTGTGTTTGATACAGAGATCAAATCCCAAGCCAAAACTTAAAGATGACCTAGATTTCTGCACCTGAGGTCAAGTAGAAGAGCACATGCATTGAATGGCATGAGAGTTTCTTTCTGTTATTAACATAAACAATACAAGGATCATTCAACGGAACTTGATATTAAGCCCATACTTACCCATGTCCAAATCTATTCCAACACAACCCCAAAGCAAACCACCCCCACCCCAAACCCACATTATATTGTTGAGATAAGGAATTTCAAATGGATGTACTACAGGAATTGTGTTAGGACTCTTGCATTGTTCCAAATGCCCAACATCATGAAAACCAAATAGGGCCCACTTAAATATAATTTGGACAAACTGAACAGATTCCAAATGAAATGATCATACAGTTCATGCATTTGTGAATTGTAATTGGCCAAACAGAGTGTCCTGTGTCACTAATGAGGTAATGTCAAGCAACACAGAGTTTCAGTTTATTCAAATAAATAATCAGTATAGTTTTTTGGCCATCATTTTGATGGTCTTTGGCTCTCTGCTTTTCCTTTTTGTGTGGTGCCTTTTGTTTTGGGGGATTATATCCAGCCCTGTGCTTTTCATGACATTTATGTTGTATTGAGCATTTGCTAACACAATTCACCATTTAAAAAGAAGAAAGAATAAAGGGGGGGGGGGGGGGGGGGGGGGGGGGTGGAACTGGAGGTCTTTCAGTGGCACACTAGGCAGTGGTGAGGAAAGAAATCAAAGATATGACCCCTTCGAACATATTGATGAATTAGAAAGCATCACCCATGGGAGCAAGTGAAAAAGTAGGACTATCAAATTGACAAACTCTAAAAACATGTTGATTCACATTTGATGTAGATGGAGCAGCTAGGGGAGAGCCGGGAATAGAAGGCATCAAAGGTGCCTGGAGAAATAAAGATTAGCAGGCATTCTGGTCTTCAGGGACTTCACAAATGCAATTAAAAGAGCCAAGAAAAAAAGAGAAGAACCATGGAGGTTTGCTTTCAAACCAAAAGTGATTTGGGAACTAGGCACGAGGATGAACATAATTTTTAGTAGTGTAAATTAAAGCTAACCAAGACCAGGAGGATGATACTTTGGTGAGTAGTTTATCATTGAGTGGTTTATGTTTAATATGTTGTAGTATGGTTGGATTCCTCAAGGGGCATATAGTTTTGTTTTTGTAACAAGACACAGTATACTTGTACTATTTCCATATCTTCTAGTGTTGTAAACTTGATTAATAAAATTTAGTCTTGCTGCCTATCTCAAAAACAATAAAAAATATGAAGACATCAGAAGGTCTTTAAACCTATGAAAGTGTATTGGTTTTAAAATTTCAAAGATCAACTATTAAAAAAATTTTCTTCCCAGACTTTGTAATTAGGTAGAAATGAGCAGGCATGAATGTTCATGAGAGAGAGAGAGAGAGAGAGAGAGAGAGAGAGAGAGAGAGAGAGACCCTCCATATCCGGAGATTGTGCATCACAGGGCTAAGCAGACCCACTCCAACGTATCCACAAAAGAGGAACAAACAAAAATGCATGTCTGCATGTTATTGTAAGCAAACATCTACAATGTAAGAACCCATGTGAAAAACAGGAGGTGGGTAATTCATTGAGTGAAGCTGTACCTGCTAGTTCATTAACAAAAAGACCCAAAAGTCCTAAGTACAGAGCAGTATCTCCAACCTTATCCATTCGAACAGCAACATGTTAGATGTATGTACATTATGATACTTGGTAGAAACATAAAAAAAACAAGGACCATTTATTAGTTTTCAAAAAATAAGAACTTAACACATTTAAGTTGCATACAGATTAAAAGAAAGAAGCAATGTTTGGTTGTATGCAGTTTAACATAGCTTCTGCTGGTCTGCTGTTAAATTCATCTGAATGCCATGTAAATATTGCAATGCTGAATTTAGAAAAATGAAGAAAAGCAAGAAAGAATAGCCGGTGGTTAAGACGTATGGCCAGTGGCAGTAACATGAACAGAATGTTCACATGAAAAACTATTAGAAAGAAAATCCTGAAGAAGTCAAAGACTTCTGAAAAAAAATACCTGCACAGTAGCAACACATTTTAAGTGCAACAATTGAGACTCAAAAGAAAGAAACAGGAGGCACTGTTCGTTAATATCATTTCTAGATGGTATAACCTTATAACTCGAGATTCGCAACCCACACGATAAATTCATGGTCATACATAGATAGGCAAATACTGCAGCAATTTGAGGTTTCTAATAGTTTGACCTTTTTTCACTGCACCACTGCCCTATACTAATGAACATCCAAAATGGATGATTGGGTAGTTATGACTTCCAACCGATTCATTATTTGCACCACTTCTCATCCAATATATGGTCCACTAGTTCACAATACAATTAATTAATTGTGCACAACGAACAGTGGCTCAAAAACCAAATAATTTCAGTTCATAACAAGATATCTTCTGCTGTCAGCTCACCATAGGACGCCTATATTTGGGGACAAATCCTCCACCATAAGGATAAAACCATGTGTTCTGCAGGACCCAATAAAAAACATGATATCATGAAAAGGTAGGAAATTTCTCAATTTTTTTTCCACAGTATTAAAAAGAGACTACAGTCTACATCAGAGCAAACTTATGAAATAACAAGATGATAAAAAGCAGAGTAGAACCGCTTGACCTTCTACAAAGACTAACACCATAGCAGGTAAATATAATATCTAGTTATCCACACCACCAGACAATGAATGTAAATTAGAAAAATAACAAAATGCTTTAATTCTTACTTCTGGAACATTTCATAGAGGCCACTGTACTGGTTAAGGGAAATACTAGAGAGAATCAACACATAGTTTCTTCAATTCTCTAGCCAGTGTACTGGCTAAGGAAAATAACATTTCTTGTTATTCCCATTCCTCCCCACTTTGGCTTCAATTCTCTAGCCAGTTAATAACATACATGCCTTTTCTTCTCCCTTCCTGTAAATATCCCTTTGAAATTTATCCAGTTTCTTCATTGCCAAAGCCAGGAATATCTAGGCATCAAGGTTTCTTTCCTACAAGAGCTCCATTAGAAGGGAGAATTCCAATCTTTATGAGGAAGAAATGAAGTTACATGAACATGACGATTGGAGGAAAAAAAAAAGAAAAAAGGAAACATCATAAGAAGATGCAACTTTAATACAAATCAACACAAATAACAAAATGCCACTACAATATACACCTAATAGATCTCCATAATCTACAGATTATGACTTTCTTCAAAACAGATCAAAAGAGACAGAAACAAACAGATAGTGCAAATTCCCTGTTATTTTGCGGATAATGATGGCTTCCATACCCATATCACAAACTCATCCTTACAGAATTTCAGAAATTGAACAATGAAATAATTCCAGAATTTCAAAAAGTGACCTAACGTAAGCAGATCGTCCAAGATCAAAAAATGCAGGGAAGTAGGTCTTACCTCCTCCTTCTTCTCTAATATTGACCAGATCTGAAACCTCAAAGCTGCTGGAAGCTCCAAACAAAGATTAGGGTTTTTGGGAAAAGAGATCTCAGAGATCGAAGATCGAAGAGTACCGCTGCTCGCTGCTCTAGCTTCTGCTTCTTCTTCTCCAATGTCGATCGGAAAACACACCACCCCAACTCAGATTTTCTAATAAAATCAAATCCCCAACAAAAACTCAAACTCGTTTTCCTCAAAACCTCACAAATAGTAGAACCTACACACAAAAACATCCCCAAAATCCAATCTCTCATCCCAAAAAAGAAAAAACCCAGATCCAAAATCCCACAAAAACAACAAAAAGAAAAACCCAGAAAAAAAAAAAAAAACCAGATATCCTTCTTGGAGATTTGGAGATTTCTATGAGAGGAGAGGGTATGCTGGCGTGCAGGGGAAGTGCTGAGGGACATGATGGTGATGCAGAGAGGAGGGAGAGAGGCTCTTACCTGTGAATGGGATGAGTTCTACGCGTGGAGGGAGAAGAGGGAGAGATGATGGGGCTTTGCGCTGCTGCTGCTGGTGGTGCGGTCTACGCGTGGAGGAAGAAGGGGCGACGGTCCGCCGGCGTGAGAGAGATGAAGAGCAGAGAGACTGGAGAGGGGGGCTGCCTCTGAGATGGGTCTGCGCAGGGGGTTGCGAGATAGAGAGAAAGAGATCGAGAGGGCCGAGATCGAGAGGGAGAGGAGGTGATGGTGCTACGGCTTGGTTCCGGTGTGAGAGAAATGGCTGAGGTTTGCGTGCGAGGGAAATGGACGAGGTGATGTTATTTCATCTCGTCGCCCAATAGTTCTCAAAAATGAACCGCGAAGCTAGATTGCGCCCCCCAAATTTTATGCATTCCGCGGCGAAATTATTTCGTCGTGCATTATTTTATGGGATTCTGCGATGATATATCTTTGTCGCAAAAAATTTTTGATAAAATATGTTGTAAATGATTTACCAACGAAACAAATTCGTCGCCAAATAAATAATTGCGTCGGAAATATTTTACCTCTTCATGGCGCCAACTCCATTTTTTGGAGCCAAACCTTTTGCGACAATATTTAGCGTCAATTGAAAATTATCGTCGTTAAATAATTTATGTTTTCGTTTCAGGCGACGAAATGAATTTTTTGTCGCAAAAAACAACTTTCAGTGACAAAATTTCAAAATGTCGCGGAATATTTGCCGCGAAAAATGATTTTTGTTGTAGTGATGATCCTTGGACAGATCTCCCCCTTAGTTAGATCTGATCTTCTTTAACTCCCCCTTTGTTGGATCTTCTCTCCCCCTTTGTCATCGAATTGTAAAGGAACCTGTATACATGATAAAAGAAATACCTTTTAGTAGCACCTGTTACCAAATGAAATAGAAAATGAAATGCAGAACAGGTTATCATGTATATTGGTTGTTTATGTTGTGTTTGAGTGAAGCTAAGACAAAAGATAATTATATAGATTCAAAGCATCATAACCATTCACCATATCAGGAATATAACAAGAAGAGAAGAATAAGTGAAACTGAAGATTCATTGATTTAAATTTGAAGATTAGTACAATTTCATTTACAAATTACTTGACCAGTACAAAAATCAAAATATCATGGTCAGTAAACAAAAAGTCAGAGAGTTGATAAACAAAATTCATCAAGATGAAATAAGATCTATTACAACTCCCAACAAAAAGAAAAACCTCCTAAGATCTAAGAAGAATCAGCAGGATAAGGAGGCATCACATCATCATGCCGCCTGCAGCTACTGGAGATGTTCGAGAGGTATCTCAAGGTCTTCTTCATCATACCCGATACCTCTTGACGAAACTCCTGAAACTTTGCTCGCATAGAAGACACCACTTGTTCAACAGATGTCATACGGTCTTCCAAGCTGCGCTGCTGAGGAGGCTGAGGGGGCTCTTGTGGAGGAGGCTGATGGGGCTCTTGTGGAGGAGGCTGATCAGCTCCTGGATCTGCAAATGCAACATCTGCAGCCTCTACCTCTGCATCACCTTCTGCTATAGGGTTTGCTCGCTGTGGAGGAGGAAGCTTCATCAAGAGAATGTTGGTTTTGTTGAAGACAGTGGTAGTCTCCGGTCTCTCGGAAGCTGAAGGAATCACTCCAAAAGAACTAGCGAGTTGGGTAATCAGGAACCCAAATGGAGCTGCACAGGGCTGAGAGCCTGTGATAACTCTAATGATATAATGCATGATGACAAAAGGGAGGCACATAGGGACACCCGAGATAACTTTGAAAAGGATATTTGCCATGTAAGGTGTTACCTCCGTCTTGTTTCCTTTCCTCGGGTAAATGGAATGAGTGAAAATGCTGTGAATGATACGAAGAGGAGGAATCAAGGAGGAGGCTTGGAGAAAATTTCTGGCTGACCAAACCTCAGGATGACCACAGAGAGCACTTGTGACTGATTCTCTCTCATCAAGGGGCAGAATCTCAGAAATAAACCTTGGTCCATCAGACCTAGGAATGCCCATGATGGAGGAAATCTTGTCTATGGTGACCACCTCTTCACCATGCATAAATCTGATAGTAAAGGAGTTTGCAGAAGTGGCACAAATAGATTCATACAGACCATGGACAGAGGATGCAAATGTGTTGCCACTCCAGGTCAGAATGCTACCCTAGCCTATAGCTTCGAGGATAGCAGGGACATTATAGTCTACAAGATCTTCAACTATGCACATCTTCTCAACTATGATCCCTTTGCTACGAAAGGATTTAACAACAGAGGATGGAGTAGGAATGGGGTTGAAACGAATCACAGAAGGAGGAGGAGGAGCTTTGGGAGAGGAAGATGGAGATCTACAAGAAGAAGAAGCTTGTCCTGTTTTGGACTTCTTGCTAGGCCTCCTAAATGTCTGCTTGGTGCGAGCCATAATTGGTCAAGGAGATACCAGGGAGAGTGGATGCTCACACAAGACTGAAAGCCAAGACAGATGCCTTAAAGATTTGAAAATTTTGGTTCAGGCAATTTGACAAACAGTTGGAGTGCAGACTTTGAAGCTAAGAGTTTTACAATCTACAATTGCCCAAAGGTGTGCACAACAGGCTACAAAAGCTCCACAAAAGAGATGGAAGACACAGCTACAACCAGAAGCTACAGAAAATAAAAACAAGATGGGATGGGAACCAAAAGAAAACAAAGCACAGAGCTTGACAACTCAACACAGATCTTGGACGACCAGAGAGGATGAGTTCTAGAATCAGCTAGAAGGATTATACACAGCCTAGAGCAATGTGTATCAGCTGAGAGAGAAAAAGAGAGAGAGAGAACGAATGAACAGGAAGAGAGGGAACCAGCAGAGAGAGACATTTACAGGGACGACAGAGAGAGATTGAGCCAGCAGAGAGAGAGAACCAGCAAACGAAGGAGATGAAGATAGAGGAAGAAGAAGAGGATTAGAAGAGGTTAACCCAGAGGAGAAGCAAAAGAGATGGGAAGAAGAGAACACCAGTCTAGGGGCGGTCGACCTACTAAAGGAGGGAAAAACTGGGAAAGACTGAATGGAACAGAACAGAAACAATACAACTTTTTATGTTTCTGGGCCCCGTGTGGCCGGTCGACCGGCCAAGCCTTGCGGTCGACCGGGCCAACAGGGCAAACCTGACAGCAGAACAGAAACAGAGAAAAGAAATGTCCTGAAAATTTCAGAGACAAACTACACTGAATCTACCCCTAGCCCAGCTATCATACAAGCTTAAAAAGAAGTAGAAAAGAGATTTTATAAAATCAATTCCACAAATTTCCTTTTGAAATACAAAAGACTTGTAAGACTAAGAAAAGATTTTTCAAAAACATTTAATTTGATAAATATTGGTTAACTATGAATTCAATCAAATTTAAACACATTTGAAAAAACAAATCAATTGATTAAAAAGATATAACTTTAATAAAACTTTTTCAAATCAAATTGATCAAAATCATGCATTTTATCATAAAATACCTTTTAAATTCAAAATGCATTATAAACAAGTAAACCTAAAATAACTATAACTGAAACCAAGAGAAGATACTAAGAGAAGCACAAAGAACTAGACTTAAGACCACCAACACATTTGACTAGGAGAAAAGGATGGTCCTATCTAATTAAGAGATCTTAGTATTTGTCTAAAGGTCTAACCTTAGGTATCCATCTAAGGTCTTGGACTTTTAGGTCTATGTTAGAAATCCTACCAACTAGAGGAGATGGATATTTAATTCTTTTAGACTTGTCATCATATCTTTTAGGTTTGACCTCTTTAAATTTAGATTGATGATTTGTCTTAGGAAGTTGGTGTTTCATTTTCTTTTTACTCTTCTCACTTCTTTTAGCTTTTCCTCCCTCTTTTTGTCTTTTGAACTTTAATTTTAATTTTTCAACCTTTTTCAAAAGATCTTTCATTTCCAAAGATAGAGGAGGTAATGTGAGAAGTTTCTTGTTGATAGATTTATTTTGACTATTTATATTTTGTTTAGTCTTTATTAAATCTATCTTAGGAGACTCTTGATGAAATGTTTTAACTTGTTTGAACTTTCTAGAGTCTTCCTTTGATTTTAATGTCTTACCCTTCATAGATTTAGTTTTAACTTTCTTAGTTTCAAAGATGGGTTGAGACATATGACTTTTTTCTTAATTTGCACTCAAATTTGAAATGCCCTTCATTCCCACAATAGTGACATTTTGTTTTGGGCAAGGGAGAATGAGTGCTAGAGAATGAGGACTCACCTTTCACAAAAGTGTTGGTGAATTTAGGGTCATGTGAAATATTCCTATTGTAACCAAGACCCGTCCTATCTCTTTGAGATTTACCCAATCTAAATAATTTTTTAAATTTCTCTTCACCTTGGGTAAATTTGCACTCATACTTTTGTTTGTAGCTTTCAAGTTGAGTGACATGTTTTGTAAGGGTTGAATTTTCATTTTTAACCATTATGAGTTCATTTTCAAATCCCTTATGTTTGTTTAGTTCTTCATGGGCAAGTTTTAACTCAAGTTTAAGTTTATTAACATTAGATCCAAGTTCCAAGATTTGCAAATTACTTTGATCATTAGACAAGTTTAATTTGGATTTTAAATAGATAATGTTTTCATCTTGTCTTTTTAAAGTAACTCTTAGATTTGAGTTATCTCTATTATGCTCATCATAATTTGACTTCATATTATTTAGTTCATCTTGAGCATTAGATAAATCTTTCTTAGAGATACTCAACTTGGATTCTAAATTGTTAAAGTCTTTGTCTTGCCTTTTTAATTGATCTCTTAGTTCTAAGTTTTCCTTATTTAGTTCATCACATCCTATCTTTAATTCATTTAGTTCATCTTGAACATTAGATAGGTTATGTAAAGAGATCATGAATTTAGATTCTACACAATTTATTATTTCTTCTTTCTCTCTAAGTTCATCTTTTGAAGAGCCTAATTCCTCGTTTAGTCTTTTAGATTCTTCTTCTAATCTTTTATTTTTCTTATCAAGCTTTAAGGACAAGGTATATAATTCATCATAAGCTTGGTGAATATCATCTTCATTTTCATCATTTTCTTCTTCTTTTAAGTCAAATTGAGATTCATTAATTTGAAGGATAGAATCTCCAATAGATGGAAGAAGGAGGGATCTAGAAGAATCTACACATGAATCTATACAATCTAAAGTAGTGGAATCCATTCTAATGGTTTTCATGAAAACACAATACTAGGGTTTTGACTCTAGGTTTTTACACCTAATCAAGAGTTCTAAAAACATTTGATCCTAAAATAGAGCACAAGGCTCTGATACCAATTGAAAGTCCGGGATCCTAACCCTAGAAGGGGGGGGGGGGGGGGTGAATAGAGTGATCTACACTTAATGACTAATCAAGGCCAATTTTAATTTCTTAACAAGTAACTAGTCACATAAGATGATTTACCAAACAAGATGCGGAAGCTAACAAGAGAAATCACCACAAGCATACAACCTCACACAAAGATTTATAGTGGTTCGGCCTCAATGCCTACATCCACTACCGGCTTGTGTTCCAACAGCCCACCGGATTTTCACTATTTATGCTTTTCAAAAGGCTAAGCAATAACCTTTACAATGATGTTTTTCTAGGTTAAACAACAACCTATCAATGTGCTTTTCTAGGCTCAGCAATAACCTTTACAAGATGCTTTTCAAAGGCTAAGCAATAACCTCTTCAATAAAAAGATTTCTTCTCAAAGAAGTGTCTACACAAACACTCAAAGAGATACAATTTAAACTCAATACATTTGCCTCTTAAATAGGCTGATATGAAAGTTTAAATCAAGATACAAACATACACAAACAATTAACAAAGGTGTGTGCTCAAAGTGTATGAATGTTTACTTCAATCATTTTCTAAAAGGAAGCTCACAAATGAATGCTTGATGCATTTGAAAATCTAAGCACTGAAAATGATGATTGAAGTTATAAACCAATCACATGAAGAATTCAAACAACTTGGAAAGACATGCTACACAAGTTGTATGAAGTTTTAAAGATTAAAAACACATGTGATTGAGATAAGGATGTTTGCAAAACAAACTAGTATTCCAAGGTGATATTGTGTTTGCAAAACATCTCAACTAAAGCTAGAAATCATGCAAATATGAGATTACAAAGAATTAAACATGCATGATTTTAAATGGAATGAAAATCAAAGTTAACTTAAAAGATATACCTTTTTGAATCTCAAATATTTGATTACCAATAGGCTCTAGCTTTTCTAGCTTATTCCTCTTCTTTAGGCTTAAAAATAGTTCAAAGATTTCATACCAACAGCCCTTTGAAAGAAGGGAAAAGAATGGACTTTTATACAGAAAGACAGTCCAACGGCTAGTTGGCCCGGTCGACCCCATGACCATGCGGTCGACCGGGTCCAACGGTCATATTGGCCCAACGGCTCTTTACGCGGTCGACCGGCCCAGTGCGCGGTCGACCGGGTACACAGGATTCTGAGAGATATTTTCAGAATTTTGAGAACCTGTTTTTAGTGTACGCGGTCGACCTGGTGGTTGGCGCGGTCGACCTGCTACACAGGCCAGAGCAGAATTCCAACTGAATTTTTGAGAAAGTGATTTCTGAAAAGATGAACTCTTAGACAATATGTTTTATGCATACTAAAATGATTCTAAAAAAGAGATATGTATGCAAAACATGAACCTCGATTTCAAACTTGATTTTTCAAAATCATGCACGAAGAACTTAGGCTTTCGAAAATACATTTTAAGTTCTAAAAACATGCAGGATGAAGTCTTTGAAAATCAAAAACATTTTCAAGTCTAAGGTCCAGATTTCAAGGTCCAAACTATGATGAATGGGTGTGTGATCAGATGACTGATAGAGATAGTGCTTCCATCAAATTAGCAATACAAAAATCCAAACAAAGGGCTGCCTATTGTTGGGGACCGTCAAAAAGGAAAAAAAATCACGGGCTTTTGAAAAACAATAGTGCGAAAGTCATCATGGTTGCCTTGATTGGGGTACACCCTTGATTCGGGTACATGAAAAGGGCTGCCTATTGTTGGAGACCGTCGAAAAGGAAAAAAATTACGGCCTTTTGAAAAACAATAGTGCGAAAGCCATCATGGTTGCCTTGATTGGGGTACACCCTTGATTCGGGTACATGAAAAGGGCTGCCTATTGTTGGGGACCGTCGAAAAAGAAAAAAATCACGGCCTTTTGAAAAAAAATAGTGCGAAAGCCATCATGGTTGCCTTGATTGGGGTACACCCTTGATTCGGGTACATGAAAAGGGCTGCCTATTGTTGGGGACCGACGAAAAGGAAAAAAAATTACGGCCTTTTGAAAAACAATAGTGCGAAAGCCATCATGGTTGCCTTGATTGGGGTACACCCTTGATTCGGGTACATGAAAAGGGCTGCCTATTGTTGGGGACCGACGAAAAGGAAAAAAAATCACGGCCTTTTGAAAAACAATAGTGCGAAAGCCATCATGGTTGCCTTGATTGGGGTACACCCTTGATTCGGGTACATGAAAAGGGCTGCCTATTGTTGGGGACCGACGAAAAGGAAAAAAAATCACGGACTTTTGAAAAACAATAGTGCAAAAGCCATCATGGTTGCCTTGATTGGGCTACACCCTTGATTCGGGTACATGGAAAGGGCTGCCTATTGTTGGGGACCATTGAAAAGCAAAAAAAATCATGGCCTTTTGAAAAACAATAGTGTGAAAGCCATCATGATTGCCTTGATTTGGGTACACCCTTGATTTGGGTACATGAAAAAGGCTGCCTGTTGTTGGGGATCATTGAAAAAGAAAAAATAAATAAAGGGAAAAGAAAAAAAGGAAAAAGAGAGAAGCTTGTCGTTGAAATTTCACGGCCTTTTGAAAAACAATAGTGCAAAAGCCATCATGGTTGCCTTGAGAGGAAATCTTTTCTATTTTTTGCTAAGTCTAGGTGGGTCGGATTATTTGATTGAGTCGTTTTTACGAGGGTTCTAGCGGAGCATTTAACACTTATGTTTTGATGTACGCGTTTTTTTTTTTTTTTTTTTTTTTTTTCTGAAGAGTAAGTTAGTTCTTCATTTTTCATATAAATAAAAAATACAGAAAAGGAGGTCTTAAAAACCTACATGGTTCTTAGACACTCCCAATGGGGCATACCCAAAACAATCAAAGCAAATGATACAATATCCAAAAGAAAGATAGATTCAAAGTCAAGGATTTTATTCCTTATAGCGGGGATCTGTTCAAACTTTCACATTCCATAGGATGATAGTCATGTGGAGCGATTCTTTAGATTGGGCTTCTCTTTAATGGTGATCCCAGACGGTCTCTGTTTGTGTCTTGCACTTCATCGTGCACGATCATATTTAGCATAATTTTGAAAATTTCTTTCCAAAGATGAGATTGGTGAATCGTATTTCAAATTTGTCTTTGCTTTGACTATTCCAAGAATCAAGAGTATCCAATGTTTATAATTTTTTTTTTTGAGAGAGTTTATTTTGATTTCTTTAGTTTTTTGAGTTTTGTGGGTATATTCATGGCAAAACCTCACGAAGCACAATTCGTCCAGTAGGGGAGCCTACGGGTATAAGGGCTTATTGCATTCGCTAAATGCAGTTGAGAGTACCAGCAAAAGTGGCTATTATTTTCTGCATTGGTTTTTTTTTTTTTTTTTTTAGGTTAGATTCAGTTAGGTTAGTTAACTTCACCTTTTCACATATTTTGCAAAATGTTGGTTGGAGGGCGTATTGAGTCCATGAAATTGCGTCATATTGTCATTATTTCATGTAGATTTATGGACTTATTTATGATAACTTAATTTCATTGAATTTTATTCCAGCATTCAATGGTGGAATTCAACTCATAATTGGTCAAAATTCATTAAACTGCATGATTTTCATGAAATTATTCTTTTGCATTATCTTATTATCACATTAATTTTTTCAAAATTCACAATTATACTCATGTAGATTTTTTTGCATCATTGCATTATACGTGAAAAATCGATGAACGCAGTGTATTCTTCAATTGCCATTGTTTTCTTACTTTATTTTAGTAATTGATGGGCCATGATGGGTGGATATCGTGGTAACTGATTGTAGCCATATATATACTTCAGAAACTAGTAACCAAACTAAGTTTTCTTATGCCCTTTGTACTCAGATGATGGCCATTTCTTTGAATTTAATGTTGATTGAGAAAGGGTCCCATATCGACTTGAGTATTTTTACATAATATTTCTTGGTAATCTTAATTATATTTATTAGTATATATTTAATTTTCTTATTTCTTGAATTTTAGATGATTAAGTGTTTGCTTAAGTAATTTAATTTTAGATGATTAGGTGTTTGCCTAAATAATTTATAATGCTGATTTGACTCTAAAAAAGAAATCCGGAAGAGAGAAAATAGACGTTCTTAGATTGCAGTTTAATTATGATATTGTTTTTAGAGAGGGTTCTAATTAATGTTGTTTGGGTGAGAGCCTTATCTCTTAACAAAGATGGATTCACTAGAGAGAACATGGAAAGAATTATTATTGGCATGACTTTGTATTTACCACAAATAACAAACGTCAATGTTTTATTTCCATAGGACTCTTGTTTCTTTGCTTCAATCCACGTGTATATTGTCAATCTATGTTGGAATGTCATTGAGCATTTATCAATGATTACTGAATTGGTATAGTTGTCCTAAGCTGTGTATTATGTGTTTTTGAGTGCGAGGTTGAGGATCCTGACACTTATGTGGATTATTGAGCGTGGAGTAAGAGAGAGTATCATGCCACTGGCCATTCGAGCAAAACCTGTTCATGCTTCAACAAACTAGTATCTAGAGAATGTTTTGCCTTTATCGCAGAGGTCAGTATGGCTTGGATATTCTTCTTATTAAACTATAACATTGCCTATTGGATTTTCAAGTCCTAAGATAACATCCATTTCCAAAGAAACAATAGAATTTTCAAGTCCTAAGATAACATCCATTTCCAGAGAAACAAAAACAAGAAAGTCGTTATGATAACATGCCTCATTCTACTAGAGGTCGATTTGGGTGTTTCACTTAACTACATTGCATATAGATGTGGCATTTTCTATGCTTTTCATCGTGTGATGTTATTAAATTTATTTTCTTTGATTTTCTTTTAGTCAATAACCTTTTAATGAGTTTATCATTAGCATTGAAAAATGGAAAAATAAATAGGTCGAGATGGTGAAACTTTTTGTCCCCTAAAAAAAATTGAAGAAATATTTAAAAAGTCCAAGAGTACATATATCTTTGTAAAGCTTGCTCAAGTTGAACTGCACATGCCATGTTCATTTGTGCTGAAACAAAATAAAAAAAATCTTTTGGCACAAAATCAATCTTGCACAAGGGTAGGAAGGAGCTTAGAGATGGTTTTCTTTTTCCTTTTTGTTTTCCCATGGGCAAAACCTAAAGTGGAAACGCACTTGTTCATTTATATGTTGTCAAAACACAATTTTATCGAGTTACACGGCCAAGTTAATTTAGGTGCTACAAGATTGAGAGAATAGTTATATTAAAACCATATGCTATAAAGAAATTCTATATATAAATGATCTGCTCTTCCTTTTCCCTGTTTACTCCTTCTATCCTTGATTCTATAGTTACGAAACTTAGATAATCTGATGTGACACTATCTACTATTCTACTGAAGTAGCATAGTCAAGCACGGACCTTTTGATTTGTGTTTATATGTGCACACATAGCTAACTTTTATTGAATTATTTTTGAAATTCATTGAATTTGCAAGTTGCTCATCATGTACTGGTCACTTATTTGGAAATGCCTGTAAGTAGAAAGAATCTTATTTCCTACTGCAACCATTGCCATACATGTTACAAGTGAATTGCACACCCCAAAAAAAGAAAAGAAAAAAAGCTCACCAGTTCCTCTGCATGAAAGATCAGTTAATCCAATTAGTTTATATGCATAATTCTTCTTCTCCCCTAGAGGTATCAAAACATGGAGGAACTCAGTTTCAAGCTCTTTCTATGGGTAATTCTCCACCTTTAATGTTTTTGCTTATTCAAAATTCTGCCTTTTTGAAATCTTGCATTGATGTTCCCCTTAGTCTCAACTCAATTCTTTGTCTTATTGAATTCAAGTTCGAATAAGGATGAAGATTATAAGTGTTTAATGCACTTCTTTAAATCATGAGGATGAAATTGTAAATGGATTTTGCAGTAAAACTGTATATTCCACCTTTTAGATCCTTGAGTACTAAGCTGAATTCATAAGAATAAATATTTTTAAGGCTTTCATGTGTTCATCTTCCTGCAAAGAATGGAATTTTGCTTTGGTAATCTTCAACTATTTCATGTTCTCTCTTCTACATGCAAATGTCTCAGAATAACAAAAGCAACTAGAAAATAGGATAGGACTAAAAGGCTGGTGGGATTAATGCTAATATTTTGGGGATGGATCTCCCAAAGGAACCTCATGAATTTCTCATGAATCCAAGTCTCAGCGTATCAACCTAAGGCAAAACTTTATGTGTTACTTGATATGTTATGCTTTTTTCTTATGCTTGCTTCATATCTTTTGATGGGTGTTGCTTACTCAGATGTTACATGTGGCCCCTTACATGCAAGGTGTCTTCAAAGAAGATCTCATAGTGGGCCCACATAAATGCAACCCGAATTTCATGCAATTCGTTTCGCTCTTCACCATTGTTTATGGTTTCGTCATTGCCTCGTCTGATATTTCTAGGTCTATCTTCCTCTCCTCTTCACTGCCTGATTGCAAATGCATGCAACCCCAATCTCATCCTATGCAGTGCCTTTCATTGCTTCACCATTATTGTTTGTGGATTCGTCACTGTGTCGTCTAATATTTCTAGGTCTGTCTTCCCCTCTCTTCCCCGTCTGATTTGAATCTATCACTTTTCAAAAAAAAATAAAATTAAAAAAAAAATTAAAAAAAAAGAAAAGAAAAAGAAAATGAAGGTGATCATTGTAACAATAAACGAGTAAATCAGGGGGATTTTTACTTTTGTTTTGTGTGTGGAAGGGTGGCTCTCTCTCTCTCTCTAAAAACAGCCCTTTTGCAATGTTGGTGGTGATGATGAATTTAGTATCATGTTTCAACCTAAACAGCGTTCATGGCTATAGCAAATCAACCTATGAGAAGTTTTTTCTTATAATGGTAGGCCTTTACAATATGTTTCAATGTATTTCAAATATTCGTGACAAGTATAGGCTGTAGCACAATATGTACTATTACTTTACAAATTTTTCTTAAGGTCCATCTCTTTAAATGAGAATATCATCGATTCACTTATCAATTGCATCATGTTAGAAGTATGTACTAAAAAACTTATACAGTTTCAATTCTCTCTCTCACTCTACAGATTTCACTATGCAAATGTTGTTGGTTGCTTCCCCGTGCTAGGCATGGGAACTTTTTTGAATTAGATTGATTGGTTGGTAATATAAACAGTTATTGACCATGCACCTTTGTTGCCTGTTGATTTGAATAGGTAGGAATATTTGCCAATCTTATGAGCCATGGCATTAACAAGTTGTGTTACTTGTATATGCACATTCTTGTTTGTGTGGATACAGATGCAACAAGTTGGATATGGTAAGTTTAGAACCATTGCTTGCCAACTCACATTGGCAATGTATCGTTGTGTTTATATATTAAAAGATTTATCTTAATTGCTCTCTATATGATCATGTTGTGGCCGCGCAAATATTAATGCAGAATTATGATCAGATACCGCACTTCTCAACTTTTATCTCTAAAAGTTAGATTTTCTTCTTAAGCATTTATCACAAGGAAGAAAATTGCTCTCTGCTTAGATGAAGCATTTCTCCAATATACAACTACTCCCTTTGGAGGGTACTCGTCTTGTGGTACTCTCTGTAACGATTAATTTCAAATGTCTTAACTGTTTTAATTGCTGATTGAAGTTGGTAACTTACAATACAATACAATTTATGTATATGAGTGTGTCCAATCCTATACACCTATACATTCTTTGTCACTGCCCCTTATCATTTTTTTATGATAACTTTAATTTCTTTAAGCATATGGAATTGTGCTTTTGTCTTCATTAACACCTTCCCACTTGGCTTGCGTTTTGCAGTGGAAAGGTCCCAAACGTGTTGGGGTTTTATATCTGACTTGCCAACTATTGAAAGTGCATTTTAAGGTCATGCTTTTATTTCGTTCTATTGTTTATTTTCCTTACTATATGGAAATAATGCACTTGTAGGAGACTTCATATTCCTTTTATGTTGGGAGATAATAGTTGTACTGCTCAGATTTCCGAGTTTGAGGAATTTCCAATAAGAGACAAAGTTAGAAATTAATTAACTCATGCTAACTAGAGCTACAACTTTCCTTAAAATCTCATTCCTTTCTGTATTTATAATTAGAAATCACGGTACTATTTCATTGTATAATTTCACTATGATTCAATGAATTCTTCTCAAGTTTATTTGACTCTTAATTTATTTCATGATAGGTCACATGTATTTTACAAGTCGTCTGTAAGTATTTAATGAAAATTTCCTTGTTGTAAGTAGTACTAATCACATGAAAATTCATCACTCCCTCTTTTCAGCTGTTATGTAGGTGGTTATCTGTGAAGAAATCAAACGACCAGGCAGCAAAACAACTGGCAAAGTAGGATCCGAACAAGCCTAAGAGGCCTCCAAGTGCCTTCTTCGTTTTTATGTTAGTGATTTTTTCTTCTCAATTTCTCTCATTATTTTCTTTTCTCTGTTTTGGATTATCTGCTTCTTATAGATATAACAACCTGAATCTGATGTTTATTTTTTTAAGGAGTTTCAGAAGATATTTAAAAAGGAACGAAACAACCTAACAACAAATCAGTAGCTACGGTAAGAAACTTCTTCGAAACTTCTTCTTATAAGGTCTCCTCGCTCTTTCTTTCCTCATTTATGCTTATATATATATATATATATATATATATTTTTTTTTTACTTTCAAAAATCAGTTAGCAAGGCCTATGGAGATGAATGGAAAACTATATATCAGATGTTGTGTGAGTATATACTTTTTCTATTTTTTAATGGTGATGTCGTGAGTTCCACTTAAAAATCTGAAGAAAGAAATCTTCTTAGTTGACAATAAGAATATAAAATTGTGTTGCCGACTTCCCCATTAGCATTGAACAATAGATTTAAGTTCTGGCACCTTAAGAAAACACTGTTATAATCATACAAACAAGTTCCACACAACATCTCTCTCTCTCTCTCTCTCTCTCTCTCTCTCTCTCTCTCACACACACACACACACACAAAAGATTCTCCCCCATTGCCTTAGCTTCGAATCTATGTTACCATTGTACCATCATCAAGGTATGACTTCTTTCATTATTTCTTATGATATGATATTCGATGATGTTGTTTTAGGAATTCGGTGGTCTTTATTTATTCTATTTTAACATGCCTCTTATTTTTCTAGTGTATGAAATGAGTTTCTGAGAGTTTTTATGTCATTCTTGATTGAAAAAAATAGCTCTCTCTCTTTTCAGCTGTTATGTAGGTGGTTATCTGTGAAGAAATCAACCGACCAGGCAGCAAAACAGCTGGCAAAGTAGGATCTGAACAAGCCTAATAGGCCTCCAAGTGCGTTCTTCGTTTTTATGTTAGTGATTTTTTCTTCTCAATTACTCTCATTTTTTTCTTTTCTCTATTTTGGGTTATCTGCTTCTCATAGATATAACAACTTGAATCTGATTTTTATTTTTTTAAGAAGTTTCAGAAGATATTTAAAAAGGAACAAAACAACCTAACAACAAATCAGTAGCTTTGGTAAGAAACTTCTTCGGAACTTCTTCTTATAAGGACTCCTCGCTTTTTCTTTCCTCAATTATGCTTATATATATATTTTTACTTTGAAAAATCAGTTAGCAAGGCCGGTGGAGATGAATGGAAAACTATATGTCAGATGCTGTGTGAGTATATACTTTTTTTTTTTAATGGTGATGTTGTGAGTTCCACTTAAAAATCTGAAGAAAGAAATCTTCTTAGTTGACAATAAGAATATAAAATTGTGTTGCCGACTTCCCCATTAGCACTGAACAATAGATTTAAGTTCTGGCACCTTAAGAAAAAACTGTTATAATCATACAAACAAGTTCCACACAACATCTCTCTCTCTCTCTCTCTCTCTCTCTCTCTCTCTCTCTCTCTCACACACACACACACACACACACACACACAAGATTCTCCCCCGTTGCCTTAGCTTCGAATCTATGTTACCATTGTACCATCATCAAGGTATGACTTCTTTCATTGTTTCTTATGATATGATATTCGATGACGTTGTTTTAGGAATTCGGTGGTCTTTATTTATTCTATTTTAACATGCCTCTTATTTTTCTGGTGTATGAAATGAGTTTCTGAGAGTTTTTATGTCATTCTTGATTGAAAAAAATAGCTCTCTCTCTTTTCAGCTGTTATGTAGGTGGTTACCTGTGAAGGAATCAACCTACCAGGCAGCAAAACAGCTGGCAAAGTAGGATCTGAACAAGCCTAATAGGCCTCCAAGTGCCTTCTTCGTTTTTATGTTAGTGATTTTTTCTTCTCAATTTCTCTCATTTATTTCTTTTCTCTATTTTGGGTTATCTGCTTCTCATAGATATAACAACTTGAATCTGATTTTTATTTTTTTAAGAAGTTTCAGAAGATATTTAAAAAGGAACAAAACAACCTAACAACAAATCAGTAGCTTTGGTAAGAAACTTCTTCGAAACTTCTTATAAGGACTCCTCGCTTTTTCTTTCCTCAATTATGCTTATATATATATTTTTACTTTGAAAAATCAGTTAGCAAGGCCGGTGGAGATGAATGGAAAACTATATGTCAGATGCTGTGTGAGTATATACTTTTTTTTTTTAATGGTGATGTTGTGAGTTCCACTTAAAAATCTGAAGAAAGAAATCTTCTTAGTTGACAATAAGAATATAAAATTGTGTTGCCGACTTCCCCATTAGCACTGAACAATAGATTTAAGTTCTGGCACCTTAAGAAAAAACTGTTATAATCATACAAACAAGTTCCACACAACATCTCTCTCTCTCTCTCTCTCTCTCTCTCTCACACACACACACACACACAAGATTCTCCCCCGTTGCCTTAGCTTCGAATCTATGTTACCATTGTACCATCATCAAGGTATGACTTCTTTCATTGTTTCTTATGATATGATATTCGATGACGTTGTTTTAGGAATTCGGTGGTCATTATTTATTCTATTTTAACATGCCTCTTATTTTTCTGGTGTATGAAATGAGTTTCTGAGAGTTTTTATGTCATTCTTGATTGAAAAAAATAGCTCTCTCTCTTTTCAGCTGTTATGTAGGTGGTTACCTGTGAAGGAATCAACCTACCAGGCAGCAAAACAGCTGGCAAAGTAGGATCTGAACAAGCCTAATAGGCCTCCAAATGCCTTCTTCGTTTTTATGTTAGTGATTTTTTCTTCTCAATTTCTCTCATTTATTTCTTTTCTCTATTTTGGGTTATCTGCTTCTCATAGATATAACAACTTGAATCTAATTTTTATTTTTTTAAGAAGTTTCAGAAGATATTTAAAAAGGAACAAAACAACCTAACAACAAATCAGTAGCTTTGGTAAGAAACTTCTTCGAAACTTCTTCTTATAAGGACTCCTCGCTTTTTCTTTCCTCATTTATGCTTATATATATATATATATATTTACTTTGAAAATCAGTTAGCGAGGCCGGTGGAGATGAATGGAAAACTATATGTCAGATGCTGTGTGAGTATATACTTTTTTTTTTTAATGGTGATGTTGTGAGTTCCACTTAAAAATCTGAGGAAAGAAATCTTCTTAGTTGACAATAAGAATATAAAATTGTGTTGCCGACTTCCCCATTAGCACTGAACAATAGATTTAAGTTCTGGCACCTTAAGAAAAAATTGTTATAATCATACAAACAAGTTCCACACAACATCTCTCTCTCTCTCTCTCTCTCTTTCTTACTCTCTCTCTCTCTCTCTCTCTCACACACACACACACACACACAAGATTCTCCCCCATTGCCTTAGCTTCGAATCTATGTTACCATTGTACCATCATCAAGGTATGACTTCTTTCATTGTTTCTTTTGATATGATATTCGATGATGTTGTTTTAGGAATTGGGTGGCCTTTATTTATTCTATTTTAACGTGCCTCTTATTTTTCTGGTGTATGAAATGAGTTTCTGAGAGTTTTTAGGTCATTCTTGATTGAAAAAAATGGCTATCTCTCTTTTCAGCTGTTATGTAGGTGGTTATCTGTGAAGAAATCAACCGACCAGGCAGCAAAACAGCTGGCAAAGTAGGATCTGAACAAGCCTAATAGGCCTCCAAGTGCCTTCTTCGTTTTTATGTTAGTGATTTTTTCTTCTCAATTTCTCTCATTTTTTTCTTTTCTCTGTTTTGGGTTATCTGCTTCTCATAGATATAACAACCTGAATCTGATTTTTATTTTTTTTAAGAAGTTTCAGAAGATATTTAAAAAGGAACAAAACAACCTAACAACAAATCAGTAGCTTTGGTAAGAAACTTCTTCGAAACTTCTTCTTATAAGGACTCCTCGCTTTTTCTTTCCTCATTTATGCTTATATATATATATATTTTTTTTTTTTACTTTGAAAAATCAGTTAGCAAGGCCGGTGGAGATGAATGGAAAACTATATGTCAGATGCTGTGTGAGTATATACTTTTTTTTTTTTAGTGGTGATGTTGTGAGTTCCACTTAAAAATCTGAAGAAAGAAATCTTCTTAGTTGACAATAAGAATATAAAATTGTGTTGCGAACTTCCCCATTAGCACTGAACATTAGATTTAAGTTCTGGCACCTTAAGAAAAAACTATTATAATCATACAAAACAAGCGCCACACAACATCTCTCTCTCTCTCTCTCTCTCTCTCACACACACACACACACACACAAGATTCTCCCCCATTGCCTTAGCTTCGAATCTATGTTATCATTGTACCATCATCAAGGTATGACTTCTTTCATTGTTTCTTATGATATGATATTCGATGATGCTGTTTTAGGAATTGGGTGGTCTTTATTTATTCTATTTTAACATGCCTCTTATTTTTGGGGTGTATGAAACGAGTTTCTGGGAGTTTTTATGTCATTCTTGCTTGAAAAAAATGGCTCCTTCATATAGAACTTCTACTGCTGCCTTTTTAATTAATCTTTTTTATCTCGGTTTTCTTTTATAGAATGGATGTTGTGAGTTCCACTTAAAAATCTGAAGAAAGAAATCTTCTTAGTTGAAAATAAGAATATAAAATTGTGTTGCCAACTTCCTCATTAGCACTGAACAATAGATTTAAGTTCTAGCACCTTAAAAAAAACTGTTATAATCGTACAAAACAAGTTCCACACAACATCTCTCTCTCTCTCTCTCTCTCTCTCTCTCTCTCTCTCTCTCACACACACACACACACACACAAGATTCTTCCCCATTGCCTTAGCTTCGAATCTATGTTATCATTGTACCATCATCAAGGTATGACTTCTTTCATTGTTTCTTATGATATGATATTCGATGATGTTGTTTTAGGAATTGGGTGGTCTTTATTTATTCTATTTTAACATGCCTCTTATTTTTGTGGTGTATGAAATGAGTTTCTGGGAGTTTTTATGTCATTCTTGCTTGAAAAAAATGGCTCCTTCATATAGAACTTCTGCTGCTGCCTTTTTAATTAATCTTTTTTATCTCGGTTTTCTTTTATAGAATGGATGTTGTGAGTTCCACTTAAAAATCTGAAGAAAGAAATCCTTAGTTGAAAATAAGAATATAAAATTGTGTTGCCAACTTCCTCATTAGCACTGAACAATAGATTTAAGTTCTAGCACCTTAAGAAAAAACTGTTATAATCGTACAAAACAAGTTCCACACAACAGCTCTCTCTCTCTCTCTCTCTCTCTCTCTCACACACACACACACACACACACACACACAAGATTCTCCCCCATTGCCTTAGCTTCGAACCTATGTTACCATTGTACGTACCATCATCAAGGTATGACTTCTTTCATTGTTTCTTATGATATGATATTCGATGATGTTGTTTTAGGAATTGGGTGGTCTTTATTTATTCTATTTTAACATGCCTCTTATTTTTGTGGTGTATGAAATGAGTTTCTGAGAGTTTTTATGTCATTCTTGCTTGAAAAAAATGGCTCTCTCTCTTTTCAGCTGTTATGTAGGTGGTTATCTGTGAAGAAATCAACCGACCTGGCAGCAAAACAGCTGGCAAAGTAGGATCCGAACAAGCCTAAGATGCCTCCAAGTTCCTTCTTCGTTTTTATGTTAGTGATTTTTTCTTCTCAATTTTTCTCATTTTTTTCTTTTCTCTGTTTTGGGTTATCTGCTTCTCATAGATATAACAACCTTAATCTGATTTTTATTTTTTTAAGGAGTTTGAGAAGATATTTAAAAAGGAACAAAACAACCTAACAACAAATCAGTAGCTGCGGTAAGAAACTTCTTCGAAACTTCTTCTTATAAGGTCTCCTCGCTTTTTCTTTCCTCATTTATGCTTATATATATATATATTTTACTTTGAAAAATCAGTTAGCAAGGCCTGTGGAGATGAATGGAAAACTATATGTCAGATGCTGTGTGAGTATATACTTTTTTTTTTTTTATGGTGATGTTGTGAGTTCCACTTAAAAATCTGAAGAAAGAAATCTTCTTAGTTGACAATAAGAATATAAAATTGTGTTGCCAACTTCCTCATTAGCACTGAACAATAGATTTAAGTTCTAGCACCTTAAAAAAAACTGTTATAATCGTACAAAACAAGTTCCACACAACATCTCTCTCTCTCTCTCTCTCTCTCTCTCTCTCTCTCTCTCACACACACACACACACACACACACAAGATTCTCCCCCATTGCCTTAGCTTCGAATCTATGTTATCATTGTACCATCATCAAGGTATGACTTCTTTCATTGTTTCTTATGATATGATATTCGATGATGCTGTTTTAGGAATTGGGTGGTCTTTATTTATTATATTTTAACATGCCTCTTATTTTTGTGGTGTATGAAATGAGTTTCTGAGAGTTTTTATGTCATTATTGCTTGAAAAAAATGGCTCCTTCATATAGAACTTCTACTGCTGCCTTTTTAATTAATTTTTTTTATCTCGGTTTTCTTTTTATAGAATGGATGTTGTGAGTTCCACTTAAAAATCTGAAGAAAGAAATCTTCTTAGTTGACAATAAGAATATAAAATTGTGTTGCCAACTTCCCCATTAGCACTGAACAATAGATTTAAGTTCTAGCACCTTAAGAAAAAACTGTTATAATCATACAAAACAAGTTCCACACAACATCTCTCTCTCTCTCTCTCTCTCTCTCTCTCTCTCTCTCTCACACACACACACACACACACACACACACACACACACACAAGATTCTCCCCCATTGCCTTAGCTTCGAACCTATGTTACCATTGTACGTACCATCATCAAGGTATGACTTCTTTCATTGTTTCTTATGATATGATATTCGATGATGTTGTTTTAGGAATTGGGTGGTCTTTATTTATTCTATTTTAACATGCCTCTTATTTTTGTGGTGTATGAAATGAGTTTCTGAGAGTTTTTATGTCATTCTTGCTTGAAAAAAAATGGCTCTCTCTCTTTTCAGCTATTATGTAGGTGGTTATCTGTGAAGAAATCAAACGACCAGGCAGCAAAATGGCTGACAAAGTAGGATCCGAACAAGCCTAAGAGGCCTCCAAGTGCCTTCTTCGTTTTTATGTTAGTGATTTTTTCTTCTCAATCTCTCTCATTTTTTTCTTTTCTTCGTTTTTTTGTTAGTGATTTTTTCTTCTCAATTTCTCTCATTTTCTTCTTTTGTCTGTTTTGGGTTATCTGCTTCTTATAGATATAACAACCTAGATTTAAGTTCTAGCATCTTAAGAAAAAACTATTATAATCTTACAAAACAAGTTCCACACAACATCTCTCTCTCTCTCTCTCTCTCTCTCTCTCACACACACACACACAAAAGATTCTCCCCCATTGCCTTAGTTTCTAATAATGGACTTATATTGATTTTTATTAACTTCTGTGAACTTTGACAAGTGCCACTTCAACTGAGTGTGAGTGTGACAGGACATATGATACCCTTATACAGCTTTGATATAGTTCAGATGCAATGGATGTCACAGACACATGGATTTTACAGACAAAATGTGCAGTATCAAAATTTTCTAAAGTTTTGAACGTGTCATCCTAATTGATAGAACCGGGCCACTATGTCCTTGGTCATTTTAGTCTAATCCATTTTTATTATCATACTCTCTTTACCAACAGAGATTAATATGTTATAATATAATATGTTAAATGTATATTTCTAACTTTTTAAAAATATAATATGTTAAATGGATATTTTTAGTATAGCAATGGGCAAAGATGAGGTTGAGTTAAATTCAGACCTAAACTATTGGAGTGCTACCCTTTGACAACCTTGCACACTTATGAGATACTAGAAAAAAAAAACCTTTTTTACAGATGTATTTTCTTGATGCTGATAATTTGGATGCAAAAGATTTGAATGACATTAATGATTTCAACCTCAGTTTAAAATAGGTCTACTATATTACTCTTTTTTCTTTCCAATTTAATGTTATATTATATTGATTTTAATTTTCAGTTTGAAAGAGTCTACTTATGTTTGTTAGATAAGGGTAAGTGACCAACAATCCCCTATCATACAGGACTGAAATCTGGCTTCTTGATTTATACCTGAAAACTATGAGTACCCTGCAACAACAAAAAAAAAAAAAACTGACAGTCATGATCATTTGAGGTCAAAGTTATTGGAAATTTAAAATAGAAAAAGGTATAGCCTTCCTACATAGTGTGGCCATTATCGATTTGGATAATTCCTTGAGTAATGTGTTCTTAGATGTCAATTTTAACCCTTTGACTGGTGAGATTGAGATATCTAAGCTATTGATCAATCAAGAGCATCACAAGTATCAGTGCAGTGGCCGATTCATTTGGGTATATCCCCCAGGTATGATAATTTATCATACTTTTTGAAATTTAATAGTTATCATCTAATAATTTGAGTTCGCAGTGTGCATTTCACTCGCCACCTATTGGAGTTCGCCAATTCATTGTTGTAGGTTCAATTTGTTTAGCTAATTCATTGTGATAGGCTTTTTTTTTTTTTTTTTTTAGCTAAGGGTCACTAATTCACTATCAATGATTACTATGACAAATGAATTTGTATAGTTCTCCTTGTAAGGTCCGCGACCTTACTGGGTCAGTTGGGCCCAATAACCGGCCTGTTGACCCATTTATTTTTATATTATTATAATTATTGTTTTATTAGATATTTAAGTGGGTTTAGATGGTCAGCGAGTTTCTTTTAACATTAGAATAGTGCCTGCGAAGTTTCGTGCGATTCCGAGTTTGTTTGACCCTAGTAGGGGGTAGTTTGCAAATTAGGGAAAAATTGAGTGTTTTCCAAAAACTTCCTATCGCCGTGATTTTGGGTTCGTTGGAAAGGTCTCGTCGCGTTGATCAATTTTGTCTTCTGGTTCGTTGCGATCCGACGACCAGAAACCCTTCTAATAATTCATTTCTTGTTCGGACCCACTTATGGGCAACTTAGTCTTTTCCTTCTCCCTTCTTCTTAAACTAAAGATTAACCCTAATCTCTAATCATTCTCTGCAACGAACGAAGCTACAGCAGCCTTTCTTCTTCCTCATTCTTCCGAGGCTCCAGAACTCCTTCCCTGAAGGATCACTTCCGCGATTCGAGCCGCTCATCTTCTTCCTCGCGATCTCCTCTTTCCATTGACATCAGTTTGGTAAGGTTTCCCTCACTTTCATCTTTTCAATCATTTCTCTTTGGTTTAGATTTAGGTTAGATCTCAATCTTTTCCTTTCTTTTCTTCTCCTTTGCGTATTAGGTTGCGTTTGGTTGGGGTAGATCGAGGTTTTCGCAGTAGTAGGGCTTCTCCTCAGATTTCCCCAATTCCAATCTTCTTCTTGGTTGAGGCAAGTAGATCTGCATTTTATAATTAAGCATGTGTGTATGTCTTATATTAATTGGATGTGTTTTCTTGTTAGGTTTCCCTAATTCCCAAGCCTGTTCTGTTATTAATCTGGGTTTATTTAATTTAATTGTTAATTTTAGTGTTAATTGATGTAAGTGGAAATGATGATAGATGGAATGGATTATTGGGGGAGCACGGTGGCTCAGTTTTGTGCAGGTGAATTTTTGGAATGGATTGGGTGAAAGACTGCAAAAAGAAAAAGAAAAAGAAAAAGAAAAAAAAAAAAAAAAAAGAACGTTGATGGCCACTGCTGCACATGAATATGGCTGCTGTTAATCCGATGAATCGGACACATGTCGGTCCGTTGCGCTTTTATATATATATATATATATAAAAGGGCAAACTTCTATAGGCCATAACTTTTAATCCGTTCATCGGAATTTTACGTATAATATACCGTTGGAAAGCTCTTGAGATGTAGAATCCAATGGTTATGGTTTTATAACAATCAGAGATCAGGAAGTGGGAAAATTACTCAGATTAATGATTCAATCCACGTTTTATTGGAAATGAGACATGTTAACATAGGTTGGACCTTAGATATTGGAAAATATGAACCTAGTCTCACGTGATCATTAATGGGGTTTTGAAATCATAGCACGTGGCTTGGTGTGCTTCGATGGGTTGTTTAGGTATTCGTGTATTGTGTATGGTTTAACCGAATGTGTATGGAATTGAATCAATCGATGCTCAACATGATTGTACACCAAGGAAATTCTTTATAAGCATTGATGATTCAAATTCCCCACGCACTCCGTTACACCACATATGGTATATGGATGACAACACTTACCTAGGATTGGATTGTAATCTCTCCTTGATTTGTTAATCGTATCCGTTGATTTTGTATCCTTGTACACTCTCTTGGCATAAAACACCTAATTAATTATGAAACATAAACTCTTGTAGAATTAGAACAATGACCTGACTTAGAGTGTACCATAGGACCCTGTGTCATGTAATTGATAAACATGACTGGCTAGACTGAAGGGATTATCATGGGTTTGGATTTGTCTTGTATTGGTTTGAATGAGATAATCCCTATGAACATGTCTTGTTTGTTGAACTAGCCAGATTTGCTTGTCTTGGTTTTCCTTGTGTCAACACCACTTTATTATTATTATTATTATTATTATTGTATATCATAGCCAGCTGCAGTTTGGGGTTTATTGATGGGCCGGTTATTCGGACATCGGGGTGGGCAGTCGGCTTTGGACGGCGTCCATGGCGTTGAATAGTTGGGAGCGGGCTTGGACCGTGCTACTATTCTCAGGACCGGGAGCTTGGATCCCCCTGGAGCCGGACTTTGGTATCAATAGTCCGGATATGATTGTTACTGGTACCTCGTGAGGTGGCTTGGACATCCATGGAGTCTCCCTCTTGTGCATTGCATTACATTGGTAGTGGTGATTGTTAGTATTGCTAGGATTTCTATTTATGATTCTGATGGTTATTTACTCATGCTACATGCCTAGTATTGTTCCTTGTATTCCTACGACCTTGTACTTGTCATTACTCTTATATTTGATGCATGTTATGTTTTAATTATACCTTGCTTATCTATTGCTCAACATGTCGTTGTGTCGCGACCCCGGACCGAGGCCGCGGCTTAAGAGATGATGAATTGTAAGATTAATTATAAGATTATAAGATGATTAAACCTCCCACAGGTTCTCGCGGTGAGGGTTCCGAAAAACACAAGGAACAACCAACTCGCATGATCAAGTATGCGGAAGCGCGTGGCAAATCACATCTTAACAAGTCATGACAGAATGTAAACATAATGTCATCAAGACTAAAATATCAGAATGAAGACATAACGAGGTATTCCCATAATAGTTCAAGTTACAAAGTTAAAAAAGTATGTTAAATTATTACAATTCCCAAAATAAGAGGCCAACAAAGGCCAATACAATACCAAAAGTATATAAACCCGAAAAGGTGATCCAACGGAAACTCATGACCCGTCCCAACGTCTAGATGACGTCGTCGGGTTGCCACTCACTGGCTAAGGTAGGCCCAACAGCCTCCTCCTGGCACTCCTCCTCAAAGGGATGGCCTCCTGCACCTGGTCACCAAAATACAAGCATCAAACACGACGGTTTGGCAAGAAATCATTTTAAGTGAAAGCATGTAAAACAATGTTTAATCGAGAACATAAAGAAATACTTTACTGAACGTAAAACAAATACTTACGAAACACTTTTCTAAATCAAAGACAAACTAACATGAATGCATAACATATATATCATGAATTGTAAATCCACAAAGAGCCCATCCTTTCTCTATCATTTATAATGAAAAGAGTAAGCACACACGACAAGCACGAATATACATAGTATAACACGACACGATTCCCACAAATACGGGATTCCGGCCACGGAATCGGACACGCACGATGTGTAATAAATACACGACTAATCTGCAGTTAGTTCACATGTTTAAGGACCCCTAGACAGTGGATCAGACTGAAAGGGCAGTCCAAGCTCTGTGGTGTTCACTTGAGTTCATGAATGCACAAAACACACAAAACACGATTCAAACATATCGAAAATAAAAGGGGAAATCACTTGTCACAACAAGACAAGGCACGACTAGCAAAATGCATAATATATATGCTCACAACTTATAAAAGTGATCCCCATTTAATACTTGAAACACATCTTAGAACGAGCTTAAATACTTGATTTCAAAACGAGTACACGATATGACTTGCGGTCTTAAATCAATGCTCAAAACACGATAATTTCATCAAGTACATGCTTAGGCTATTCCTTGACCCTTGG
>QPKB01000089.1:0-35109 GCA_003546025.1 Camphora micrantha | reverse complement strand
GCATCCAAATTGGAGCTAATGGATCATCTCAAAATGACTCCAATAGGTCCCCTGTCAAGTTTTAGGTCAAACGGACATCGTTTGGCCTAGTTTCAAAGCTCGGCATTTTCCTCGAGGTGAAATCAAGGCGAGCATTTGCGGGACCCCAAAAGGCTTCAAAACTCAAACCAAAGCCCATGGTTGGTCTTACTTACTACTCAGGAGGCTCCCTGTCAAATTTCAGGTCAATCGGACATCGGTTGACCACAAGTCAAAGCTCGGCATTTCTCTCATGGCGAAATTAAGGCAAGCATTTGCGGGACCCCAACGGCTTCAAAACTCAAACCAAAGCCTATGGTTGGTCCTATCTACTGCTCAAGAAGCTCCACGTCAATTTCAGGTCATTCGACCATCGTTTGGCCTAGTTCAATGACTGACAAAAAATCGGCAAAAACCGCACAACAAAGTCTTCGGCTTTCCAGAAAAATAGGAACTTTGTGCTCCGATTTGCGTGGCTTCTCTGTCGGTTTTCTTCAAGAGAATCAGGCAATAAATGAGGGGAAATGTCAGGAAAAAATACAGAAGAAAAAAGAATTGAAAAAAAGATCGAAAAACGGCGAAGAAACGGCGACCGAACGGCGACCAAAAAATGGGCCGGCAAGGCCCATGGTCGCGGCGACCATGGAAATCCCGGTGACCCAAAAAATTCGCCGGAAGACCCTTTTTTCGGGTCCTTTTCGCGTTTCGAGTTGATTGGCCCCTGTGATTTTTCCAAAATCTGATTTTTCGTGCATGAAATCCGTCGATCTTCGTCAACGTCACGGATTCGCCGCCGAAAGTCATTGGATGATCATTAGATGCCTCGAAATCGCCAACCGGCCGACAAAGAAAGCATACTTTCTGCCCGTCCGATCGTGAAATCGACAGGACAGATGTTGCCGGCACGTTGACATTAATCAATGTCTGAAATTGCATCGCCATCCGACATCAAAACAACATGTGGATCCACCGGGCGGTCATCGCAAGAAGAATTCCAAAAGACGCGGCGCGGCCCGCGACTCTTCGAGCGACTTGGCGACCAATTAATGAGGTTAAATGACCCGTTTTATGATAAGTTAATGCGGTCATTAACTCATTATTTTGGACGGCCCAATCAAAAGCAAGCAAATGGGAGTTACATGTCAAAGGATTTATGGCATTAAAGCCATGAAACTCCTCCCATGATGGGGATTAAAAGCAATTAAAAGACTCATTATTCTCCATCGGCCAATCAGAATCAAGGAAAAATGAGTTACAAAATAAGTAATTTAAATACTTGTAACTCCTCCCATTATGAGTATTAATGCATTCAATGCTCATAAACCCTTCTAAATGGTTACCAAAGGCCTATAAATAGGAGGGCATTCCAAAGGGAAAGGAGCTAGCTCTCGCTCTCCCCCCGATGAAGACAAAAAAAATCCAGAGGCCCTGCAACTCTGCTGGAAAGACCACCAAAAGGTGATTGAAGCACCCTTGGGGGGCCACCCCCCCAAGGACCTCCCTTCTTCTACCAACATGGCTAAAACGTGGCTTTTCAGCCCGTTTACTTAGCTTTTTATCGGATATAAGACCTTCTCTTGGTCCTTGTTCTTTAAAAATCTAAGGTTAGAAAGCCAAGCCAAGAATCCAAGCATCGTGTTCTCATCTGCACGGACGATGGAGGAGCCCATACATGACTCGCGACCGTCGATCTGAATGTGTCCACACAATCGAATGAGAAGTCAGATTCCTTTTCTTGATTTCTATTGTACTTTATTTTTCTTTTAGAGACAAAAATCACAATTCTCGTCTTTCATAATGGATGAGACTTGTAAATCGCCTTTTACGGCAAAATCGCCTTTCACGACAACAAATGAAATCGCCTCTCACGGCATTAAAAAAAAAAAAAACCCTTTTGTCTCTTTTCTTAAAATATGTATGCAATAGAAACTAGAAAAAGTTTCATTTCCCCTTTCTACTTGTGAAGGTGGATCTTCGGATCACCGTTTCTAAATTCCAAGTAGAAAAGTGAAATTGGCATACCCGTACAAAAAAAAGAAAGATGTTGTTACCCTTATCTTTTCTTCTCCTCCCCTCCGCCGTACCCCGAAAGACCCGGGGCGGAGGCAGCGGGAGAGAGGGAAGAATCGGGTCCATCAAGCTGGCACACCCGGTGGGACACGTTCATTTGAGAACATGAACTTAGATTCTTTGGCACCTTTCTAGTTGGTGGCCAATGTTGAATCTTGCATAAAAAAAAAAAAAAACATGAGTTGGGATTTTTGTTTTTGGAAATTTCTTTATTTAAGTATAGTTCCAATCTTTCTCCTTCTCGAAAAAAAAAATCTTCTCTTGTTCTTTGAATTTAGATCTGAGAAATCTCGATCTCCTCCCTTTTGGACTTAGTGCCCGCAGAAATGTTTGAGCACGTTTTCAGATTGGGAAAGGGACCGTTTGCTCTCTTTGATGAGTTCGGAAAAAAAAAATCTGATTTCAAACTTGTCAGATTTTCAAAAAAAAAATCTCCTTTATTTTGGATCCAAATTTGAGAAATTTTGGTTTTCTTTTCCTTTCTGACTAAGGGCTCGCAGAAATTGTTTGAGCCCCTGTTCAGACTGGGAACGGACCATTCGCTCTCTCTGATGAATCCATCAAAAAAAAATTTCAAAAAAAAACGGGGAAGCATTTGAGAACACGAAAGTTTTACCGATTGCGTTCTTTAATCGGGGTTGATCTAAGAAAAGCCTGTTCTAGGTAAGGATCCTCCAAACGGGTTCATTAAGTAATCCTACCCTTACCTGGGGGCTGGTGTATCAACATTGGTTTCATAAGAACGAATCGTGAGAACTCAATGTATTCTCAAACCCTAAAAAAAATTTTCGTCGATTTTTGGTTCAAATTTGAGAAATCTTGATCTCTTCCTTTTCAGACTCTGTGCTCGCAGAAATGTTGAGCACGTGTTTGAATTGGAACATCATTTGCTCTCTTTGATGAGTCCGATACTGACTTTCAAAAAAAAATCTTCAAAAAAAAAAAAAAAAAAAACTTCTGTCACGTTCGGGTTCAAAGTCGAGAAATCTTGACCTCTTCCTCCTCGGATTACTGTACTCGCAGAAATGTTGAGCACGTGTTTGGGTTGGAACGTCATTTGCTCTCTTTGATGAATCTGATCCTGACTTTTCTAAAAAAAAAAAAAAAAAAACTTCCGTCATTGTTGGGTCCAGATTCGAGAAATTCTGGTTATTTCCTTTTCGAACTCTGTGCTCGCAGAAATGTTGAGCACGTTTTTGGATCGGAGTGCCATTTGCTCTCTTTTATGAACCCAACCTTGACCTTTCAAAAAATCCCATCTCGTCTCCATTTCAAGGATGCGATTTACAACATCTGTGCCTAGCGGTGCTAGTACGCCCTCTTGGGTCTACTGTATTCGCGACCGACACATTTGTACTCCCAACCTTATATCATTTTACCTCGAGTGAGCCTCGCTCCTCGGTAATCTGAATTAAGGTTCACAATTGCTTCTAGCAGTCACTGGAACGCTCACTCTGAGCCTTTCATACTTGCGTTTAGAACAATTGTATACTCTATGGCTTTTTGCCTTCTTCATCTTGCTTGGGCCGGGCCTTGTCCCCTCGAGCAATTTGAAAAGAAAAAACCATAGTTTATTTCCATTTATGATCACCACATTCTTGTGATTACTAATGGATCCGGTCTTGTTTCAGAAAGGTTTTTCAAAAAACTAACATGGCAGCTTCGCTGACAATCACCTTCGACGAGAACAAGTACCAGCTGATGCTTCAAGAGAAGCAAAACAAATGCGCTCCTAAGCGCCTCGCCAGCGGCCGAAGTGTCACTTCCTTCGGTAACACACAGGACACCGGGTCGACCTCCTCTCCCCGGTCCATCGTCTTTGGGTCGCTGGGACCTTTCCCACTTCCCGCAGAAGAAACAACTCCTGCCAAGAAGCAGAGAACCGCCCCTGGGCGCGTCACTATCGTGACACCAAGGGCAACTGCCGAGAAGACTGAAGCTCGAGACAACTCCGCGAAACCTCAGCCTGCAAGAAACCAGGTCTACCTCAAGTCTTGGTCTCCAAGACCTTCTCCAAAACAAAGAAGGTCCCAAAGATCTGCAAGGCCAGCATACCTGGCCCCGCTCAAGGAGAATCGGTTCTACCCTCTCTCGTACACGAAAGAGGAGAAACCAACCCTCCACCAAACAAAATCCACCCAGCACGAGCCGGCTTATTCCTATAAGCCTAAGATCAAGTCGTGCATCATCAGGCCTCATCGAGAACCTGTCAAGGCCTGTACTCCTGCAACTCGGCCCTTCATCTCAACAGGGGCCGAGCTCGCCAAATTTAAAGCTTCGCTGCGACAGGCTAAGGACCGCGTCCAGATCCTGTCCTTGCCAAATTACAAAGAAGATAAGCTCGGCTGCTGCGCGCGAGGGACCACCTCCTTCGTGGCTAGAGCACAGCCCGAGCTAATTGAAGCTCAAATCGCTCGCCGTATGCGTCGCCGCGCGGCGTATCGGCAAAAGAGACTAGAGAAGCAAAGAGCCCAGCACTCCACGCTCCAGGTCTCTCAAAAATGGGTCAAAAAAGAAGCACCCAACCAAGTTGTTACTGTCCATATGGTTGGCAAAACCAGAAGGCGCCAGAAGTCAGCAACAAAACTCCATGTCAAGCGACCGGTGACTCGCAGCGTCTCCCGGGCGTGAAGGCATAGAGAAGATTCCCCCACTCCTTCAAGTCAAGGACACCGGAGCAATCACTCTTCGAGCTCTTCATCCAAAAGAATGAGCTCCAGTTCAGTCACCAAGACGATATCCTCCTTCGACTCTGGAAAGATGAACGTCTTAGTCACAAATGCTGAGCAGCCTCCGCCGCAAGATGACGTAGCCACACGCATCCAGCAGCTGGAGCAGGGACAACAGAGGATAGAAGCTCTCATAGAGAACTTACTTCTTACCCTCCAACGTCCACTGAATAATGAAGCTCCTCCAAGTCACCACGAAGAGGAGGTAAATGAGTCACGCGCCCTTACCAAAAAGGACGTTGACGATATCCTCGCCAAAGCAAAGGAAGAGGATTCACTAAAGGAACACGGAATCAAGCCACCATATCCCTTATGGATGGACTCGGTACCGTTTCCCACCAAATTCAAACAGCCCACTCTCCAAACATATACAGGGAAGGGCTCGGCCAGACAACATGTCATCCATTTCAAGATCCTGACGGGAGCCATCGCGGATCAAGATGCCCTCAAGATCCGTCTCTTCGCAAGTACCCTAAAAGGTACGGCCTTTGATTGGTACTCCACTCTTCAGGAGGACTCTATCCAAAACTGGGCCATGATGGAGACACGCTTCCTAACTCACTTCAAAGGTGAGGATCATCCTGTGACAATGGCTCAATTCTGCAGCCTAAAACAGGGAGAGAATGAGTCGACATACGACTACATTCACAAGTGGAAGGCAATGGCGTACAAATGTTCAGACGTACTGCCACAAACGTCGCTGGTCGACATCTGCCGTAACAACATGAGAGCAAAGATACGCTCCATGATTATCGGCAACAAATCAAAGAATCTGGGAAAACTCCTAGAAGCATCAATGGAGGCTGAGACGGTGATCAAAGACCTCAGCAGTCAGAAATCATCAAAGAAGGAACCGACCGCCATTGCAACCTCGAAGCAAAAGAAAAAGGAGGTTCTCAATGTGCAAACCAAGTCAGCTCCGCAGCCACCAAAGAAAGCTGAAAACAAAGGTGCAGGTAAGAGACCTGAACTCTCTGATGCCTTCAAAGAACGAGTAGAAAAGAAATACCGTTCGATGAAGATGTCGATGAAATTTTCGAGGCTCTCTTGGCAAACGGGAAGCTCACCCTGCTTGAACCCAAAAGACCAGGAGATGTTGTGTCAAACCCCAACCCAGGATTAACCCATTAGTGTTTGCTTAGAGTGTGCTTAGTCTTGATTGGGTTTAGTTATCGTGGGTTAGAATGTGATTGGTTTTAGTCTTGATTTTTAGCTTTGGAGAGTTCGAGAACGTTTAGTGTTTACTAGGCTCACTCAGGAAGGCCTGGGTGTACGTGCAAGCGTGGGAAGACTGTGTTTGGTTTTGTGTTAATCGTGATTTTCATCTCATTTGATTGGTTTTATGATTATGTGCAACTTTCGTGTTTAGCCCATTTGTGTTTGAAGCCCAGAAAATCAAGTTTTGGCCAAAAGGGTAAAATAGCCTAGTCACACTCAAATCTGGATACGATTTTCGAGATCCCAAAACTATGTCAAAAATATACTTTTTGGAAACTAGATATTTCAAGGATCGTTTTATCCTTCTTCGTCGACTTCATTTGAGGCTCACAAGACCATGTTTTGACTCATGCAAGATTTGCACTAAAGGGGACCCACTTGCAAACACTTAAGTCACTTTCCCCTTTCCCTTTCCCCATTCCACAACAAAATCCTGCAACTTTTCCTTGCCCTAGATTGAAAGAAAACCCTCTTCTTCCCCTCTTCTTCTCTTCATCAATGCTTGAGCTAGGAGACTCCAAATGAAATTCTAAGACCATCACCTTCTTCCTCTCAAGACAAGCTTTCTATTGGTACCATTTTCTTAAAGTTTCTTGTTGGAAGAGATCTTCATTTCTCTCTTTGCATTTCGTTTGGGCACCTTTAGGTAAGAGCAACAACCCATCTCTTCAATAGAGTTCTTTCTACTCCTAAAGAGCATGTTTTTCTAACCTATAGCACCTATTTCTAAATGGGTTGCTTGGTTGTAGTTTTTGGGTGAGTTTTGAATGGATTTTTCATGGGATTTTGTAGTTCTTGGCTTGACCTTTGGTTTGGAGTGCTTGAAGAAAGAACTTGTGTTCATTTGGCTAAGGCAAGTGATCTATTTAAGTTGTTGTGCATGTGTGTTCTTGGATTTGTATTTTGGTACTAAGGTTGTGATTTATTAGGCTTTCATGATTGTGATCTTACTTTAGATAATGCAAGCATGTTTAATAGCTTTCCAAACATTCAGATTTCATATCTTTTAATCAAGTCTTGTTTTGGTTGAAGTTTGGATTTGTTTTGATAAGAAAGGGTTTCAAGGATTTTGAAATGGGTTTCCATGTTAATGACTTGTTTAAGTATGAAATAAATGACCAATGTGAGCCTTGTTAGCATGTCATATTCATGTAGTTAATTTGCTAAGTAGGTTGGAAAAGGTGGTAGAAAAGAAGGAAGGAAGGAAGGACCAGTGCATTGCAGAAATCAGAACTGGGTTCTGATTTCCGCAGTGTACGCGGTCGACCGGCCAAGGGGCGCAGTCGACCGGGGACACAGGATTTGGTCCCAGTTGGAAGACCTGCTGCACTGCGGGATTTACTGTCCCTGCAGTTCACGCGGTCGACCGGCCAAGGGGCGCGGTCGACCGGCGACACAGGGTCAGGTTCTCTGGAACCTGACCAAAACACTGTTCATGGAATAAAAGTTACAACTTTGAGTCGACCGGGCCTTGGCCGGTCGACCGGGCTCACAGTGTACGCGGTCGACCGGCCAAGGGCCAGGTCGACCGGGCACACTGGATTTTTCACTGTTTTAAGATGAGTTTCGCCCATTTGCTTTTCTTTTAAAAATCTGAAAACTAGGCTATATTAAAGACTTTAACTTGACATTGTGTGAATGGAACTCCATGCTTTATACTAACTTCGGGGACACCAATCCATGTATTTCAATAATAGAGTTCCAATCAACCAATGGCCAATGAATAGCCTAAGCTTGCACTTTATAAAATTATCGTGTTTTGAAAGTGGATTTAAGACCGCAAGTTATGTCGTGTACTCGTTTTGAAGTCAAGTCTTTAAGCTCGTTACAAGATGTGTTTCAAGATGTGTTTCAAATATTAAATGGGGATCACTTCTATAAGTTGTGAGCATATATATTATGCATTGTGCTAGTCGTGCCTTGTCTTGTCGTGACAAGTGATTTCCCCCTTTATTTTCGATATGTTTGAATCGTGTTTCGCGTGTTTTGTGCATTCATGAACTCAAGTGAACACCACAGAGCTTGGACTGCCCTTTCAGTCCGATCCACTGTCTGGGGGTCCTTAAACATGTGAACTAACTGCAGCTTAGTAGTGTATTTATTACACATCGTGCGTGTCCGGTTCCGCGGCCGGAAATCCCGTTTTTGTGGGAATCGTATCGTGCTATATTATGTATATTCGTGCTTGTCGTGCGTGCTTGCTCTTTTCATTTTAAATGATAGAGAAAGGATGGGCTCTATGTGGATTTACTATTCATGATATATATGTTATGCATTCATATTAGTTTTGTCTTTGATTTAGAAAGTGTTTCGTAAGTATGGTTTTACGTTCAGCAAAGTATTTCTTTATGTTCTTGATTAAACAATGTTTTACATGCTTTCACTTAAAAATGATTTCTTGCCAAACCGTCGTGTTTGATGCTTGTATGTTGGTGACCAGGTGCAGGAGGCTATCCCCTTGAGGAGGAGTGCCAGGAGGAGGCTGTTGGGCCTGCCTTAGCACGTGAGTGGCAACCCGACGACGTCATGTAGACGTATGGGCGGGTCATGAGATTCGATGATCACTTCTTTGGGATTTTGATATACTTTTTGGGAATTGTATTGGCCTTTGTTGGCCTCTTATTTTGGGAAGTGTAATAACTTAACTTACTTGTTTAACTTTACAACTTGAATTATCATGGGAATGCCCTGTTATGTCTTCATTCTGATATTTATGTCTTGATGTCATTATGTTATATTATGACATGACTTGTTAAGATGTGATTTGCCACGCGCTTCCGCATACTTGATCGTGTGAGTTGGTTGTTCCATGTGTGTTTGTTTGGAACCCTCACCGCGGGAACCTGTGGGAGGTTTAATCTTTATTTTACTAACTGCCGCGGCCTCGGTCCGGGGTCGCGACAGGACTGGTATCAGAGCGGGACTTGTTTCAGGCACTTAAAAGAAACTAGAAAGATCTTAGGATCGTGGTGAGAGTTCGTGAGTTCGTTAGAATTACTAAGTGTGGCGTCTAGGAAACCATTTGACTATATTTATTGTGTACTAACATTTTGTTTTACAGCAATGCCTCCTAGAAAAGTTCTTCCGAACAATGCTTCTGCTAGTCACCAAAATGAGAATGATCAGGCTGCTATACCAACAGCAAATCAGTTCCAAGAGCTGATGCAAGCTATGTTGGCACAACAGAGACAAGCAAATGAAGCCCAAAACAGATTTCAAGAACAAATGGCTAAGAAAGATGCAGAGATGGCACAAGTACAGAGGCAACTGTTAGAGGTTCTTCAGAACAGGAATGAGGCTCCACCTGTGGCTCCGAATATCGTCATAAACAATAGGGAGCATGATCCCAACCTATTGTTTGAGAGGTTTAGAAAAAGAGCACCCAAGGAGTTCTCGGGCAATGAGAATCCTCTAGTGGCAGATGACTGGTTAGCTAATACGGAGAAGATCTTCGATGTCTTCACTTGCACAGGCAGACAGAAAGTAAACCTGACAGCTTCTCTGTTTTATGGTTTAGCAGATCAGTGGTGGCAAACTGTGAAAGAACCCTACATGGCTATGGCAAATGAAGAGGCACGGGCAGCCTTCAAAACCCAATTTCAGGATAAGTATATTCCTTCACACGTCAAGATACAGAAAGCCATTGAGTTCCAGCAGCTCAAACAGGGCAGTATGACAGTGTTGGAGTATGTTACTAAGTTTGAGAGGCTTGCTAGGTATGCTGCAGAGCTTATTGATACGGAGCAGAAAAAGATCAATAAGTTCTTGGAGGGACTAAATCCCATTATCATGAGAGACACCATTGGGGTAGTTCCACCAGTTACTTTTGATGAGGCTGTGAAGAGGGCGTACCAGTTTGAAGATATCAATAACATGATCATTCAAGACAGGAAGCAGCACTACCAGCAGCAAAATCAGAGATCTCAGCACCATAGCAAGAAGCCCAAGCAAGAGCAGAATATAGTGGCCCAAGGTTGTGCTCATTGTGGCAAGAACCACCAGACCCATGAATGTCGTAAGGCCACAGGAGCTTGCTTCAAGTGTGGGGCAATGAACCATGCCATCAAAGATTGCCCACAGCTTCAAAATCAGCAGAACAGAAACCAGCAACAGAGGCAAGCACCTCCTCAGAATCAGGCACCACATCAGAATCAGATCAGGCCACCTCAGCAACAGCAGCAAGCAAGGCAGAATCAGAATGTGCGTCCACCTCAGCAGAATAGAAATGTCCAGGGCAGGCAGAATCAGCACCAGAACAGGCCACAGCAACAAGGACGTTTATACAACCTCAAACGTGCAGATGCTGAAGCTGCAGGAGATGTCGTAGAAGGTAAACTTCTTGTTTGTGGAGTAGAAGCACAGATTTTATTTGATCCTGGATCAACACATTCTTTTATATCTCCTATGTTTGTCAAGATGATTGATGCACCACATAGTCAATTGGATTATATCTTGCTTGTTACAACACCAGTGGGTAGACAGGTTGAGTGTAGAACCTATTACCCTAACTGTCCAGTGTTGTTAGGAGATGTCAGTTTACCAGCCAATCTTATTGTTCTAGACATGCATGATTTTCACATCATTTTAGGCATGGATTGGTTAGAAGCATATCATGCCACCATTGATTGTTTCAGTAAAATCATAACATTCAGATTGCAAGGAGAGCAAGCAGAGTTGGTATTTCAGGGGTTCAGGAAACCGTCTAGAGCAGGGTTCATTTCTTTGCTTAAGGCAAGCAGGTTGATTCAAAGTGGATGTGAGGCTTTTGTAGCGTTTATCACGGAGGATAAACAGTCCCAAG
The DNA here is from genome assembly GCA_003546025.1 of Camphora micrantha. Taxonomy (NCBI): domain Eukaryota; kingdom Viridiplantae; phylum Streptophyta; class Magnoliopsida; order Laurales; family Lauraceae; genus Camphora; species Camphora micrantha. The sequence continues at coordinate 24,273 of QPKB01000089.1, read as the reverse complement.
GGGTGGAGGGAATTCCCGTTGTGTGTGAATTTCCGGATGTTTTTCCAGATGAAATCCCGGGATTACCACCAATTAGGGAAGTTGAGTTCACTATAGAGCTTCTTCCAGGGACAGCTCCGATCTCAATTGCACCATACAGGATGGCTCCAGCAGAATTGGGTGAGTTGAAACTTCAGTTGCAAGAATTGTTGGGCAAGGGTTTTGTTAGGCCAAGTGTTTCACCTTGGGGAGCACCAGTTCTATTTGTGAAAAAGAAGGATGGAAGCTTGAGGATGTGTATTGATTACAGGAAATTGAATTAAGTGACGGTCAAGAACAAGTACCCTTTGCCTAGGATTGATGAATTGTTTGACCAATTGCAAGGAGCAGCTTACTTCTCCAAGATAGATTTGAGATCTGGGTATCATCAGTTGAGAGTTAGAGATTCAGATGTGCAGAAAACGGCTTTTCGAACGAGGTATGGGCATTATGAGTTTCTAGTAATGCCTTTTGGTTTGACCAATGCACCGGCTGTTTTCATGGCTCTCATGAACAAAGTGTTTGCACAGTATTTGGATCACTCAGCAGTAGTATTCATTGATGACGTTCTCGTGTATTCCAAAAGTAGAGAGGATCATGAAGAACACTTGAGGTCATCATTGCAGCTTTTGAGAGATAACCAGTTGTACGCAAAACTCAGTAAATGTGAATTCTGGTTAGAGCAAGTCGCCTTTCTAGGCCATATCATCTCAAAAGAAGGTTTAGCAGTGGATCCAGCCAAGATAGAGGCAGTTGTTAATTGGAAGAGACCGAGCAATGTGACAGAAATCAGGAGTTTCTTGGGGTTAGCAGGCTACTACCGAAGATTTGTCCAAGGCTTCTCGTCTATTGCAGCACCTTTGACTACTTTGACTCGGAAGAATGTTCCGTTCGTGTGGACAGAACAGTGTGAAACTAGTTTCCAAGAGTTGAAGAGAAGGTTAACCACAGCTCCAATCCTCACATTACCATCGGGCAGCGGTGGATTCATTGTTTTTACAGATGCTTCCAATGTGGGATTAGGTTGTGTGTTGATGCAAGATGGCAAGGTGATTGCTTATGGCTCAAGGCAGTTGAAGGATCACGAGAAGAATTATGCAACTCATGATTTGGAATTGGCAGCAGTAGTGTTTGCTTTGAAGATGTGGAGGCACTATCTCTATGGAGAGAGATTTGAGGTCCATTCAGATCATAGGAGTTTGCAATATTTGTTTTCTCAGAAGGATCTGAATATCAGGCAGAGGAGATGGATGGAGTACATCAAAGACTATGATTTCCCAATCAAGTACCATCCAGGCAAAGTGAATGTTATAGCTGATGCGTTGAGCAGGAAGTCAGGGATTATGGCCAGTTTGAGAGGAGCCAGTGTTCTTCAGCAGTTTGAAGAGTTAGGTGTTGAAGTGCAGACCCTAGAGTTGGGTGTGATGTTAGCCAATATGACAGTGTCTGAGCCTACCTTCATCCAGAAGATCAAGGACAGTCAGTTGCAAGATTCAGATTTGGCTAGGATTGTGGATCAGATTACAGAGCGTCCAGACTTCAAGTTGGTGAATGGAGTATTGTATTTTCGTGATCGGTTGTGTGTACCGAATGTGGATGATCTGAAGGAAGAGATTATGACTGAAGCCCACAACACAAGATACTCCATGCATCCTGGTAGCACGAAGATGTATCAGAACTTGAAGAATAGATTTTGGTGGAACAACATGAAGAGGGAGATAGCGGCTTTTGTGTCTCGTTGCTTGACTTGCCAGTTGATCAAAGCAGAGCATCAGAAACCTCCAGGTTTGCTTCAGCCATTAGAGATTCCGGAGTGGAAATGGGAGCACATCACCATGGATTTCGTCTCCGGATTGCTTAATACTAAGAAGGGGAATAATGCAATATGGATCATTGTGGACCGTCTTACCAAGTCTGCTCACTTCATTCCGATGAAGACTGGTAATATGATGCATATGGCACCTCTTGCCAAACTTTTTGTTGATGAGATTGTGAGTAAGCATGGTCAACCCGTTTCCATCACCTCAGATAGAGATAACAGATTTGTTTCGAGGTTTTGGAAATCTCTTCTTGAGTCCATGGGTACCAAACTCCAGTTCAGTACAGCGTATCATCCTTAGACAGATGGTAAGTCAGAGCGGACGATACAAACTCTTGAAGACATGTTGCTTGCATGTGTGCTGGATTTCAAAGTTCAATGGGATGAGTGCTTACCACTTTGTGAGTTCGCTTACAACAATAGCTACCATTCTAGCATTGGTATGGCACCTTTTGAGGCTCTCTATGGTAGAAGATGCAGGACTTCGGTTTGTTGGGAAGAAGTCGGTGTTCGTAGCTTTCACGGACCGACCATAGTTGGTGAGACTAGTAACAAGGTCAGATTGATTCAGGAACGCTTGAAGGTCGCCCGTAGTAGACAGAAGAGTTATGCAGACACTCGTCGGAGAGAATTGCAGTTTCAAGTGGGTGACAAGGTGTTCTTGAAGGTTTCACCCGTTAGAGGAACCTTGAGGTTCAGGTAGAAGGGCAAGTTGTCAAGGAGATTTATTGGTCCATATGAGATTTTGAGCAAGATTGGAGACGTGGCTTATAGGCTTGCGTTACCGCCGGAACTCTCCGGGCTACACAACGTATTTCATGTTTCCATGCTCAAGAAGTATGTGACTAGTCCTTCTCACATTTTAAGGCACGAGCCTTTGGAGATTCGAGAGGATGCCTCGTATGTGGAAAGACCGATCAAGATCATTGATACCAAGGAGCAAGAGCTGAGAAATCGGACAATTCATTGGGTCAAGGTACTTTGGGAAAATCATGAACCAGAAGAAGCCACATGGGAATTGAGAGATCAAGTTCAGAGGAAATACCCACACTTGTTACCAGAGGTAAAAGTTTGATTTATTTGGTGGACCAAATATCCTAAGGGGTGGAGGATGTCAAACCCCAACCCAGGATTAACCCATTAGTGTTTGCTTAGAGTGTGCTTAGTCTTGATTGGGTTTAGTTATCGTGGGTTAGAATGTGATTGGTTTTAGTCTTGATTTTTAGCTTTGGAGAGTTCGAGAACGTTTAGTGTTTACTAGGCTCACTCAGGAAGGCCTGGGTGTACGTGCAAGCGTGGGAAGACTGTGTTTGGTTTTGTGTTAATCGTGATTTTCATCTCATTTGATTGGTTTTATGATTATGTGCAACTTTCGTGTTTAGCCCATTTGTGTTTGAAGCCCAGAAAATCAAGTTTTGGCCAAAAGGGTAAAATAGCCTAGTCACACTCAAATCTGGACACGATTTTCGAGATCCCAAAACTATGTCAAAAATATACTTTTTGGAAACTAGATATTTCAAGGATCGTTTTATCCTTCTTCGTCGACTTCATTTGAGGCTCACAAGACCATGTTTTGACTCATGCAAGATTTGCACTAAAGGGGACCCACTTGCAAACACTTAAGTCACTTTCCCCTTTCCCTTTCCCCATTCCACAACAAAATCCTGCAACTTTTCCTTGCCCTAGATTGAAAGAAAACCCTCTTCTTCCCCTCTTCTTCTCTTCATCAATGCTTGAGCTAGGAGACTCCAAATGAAATTCTAAGACCATCACCTTCTTCCTCTCAAGACAAGCTTTCTATTGGTACCATTTTCTTGAAGTTTCTTGTTGGAAGAGATCTTCATTTCTCTCTTTGCATTTCGTTTGGGCACCTTTAGGTAAGAGCAACAACCCATCTCTTCAATAGAGTTATTTCTACTCCTAAAGAGCATGTTTTTCTAACCTATAACACCTATTTCTAAATGGGTTGCTTGGTTGTAGTTTTTGGGTGAGTTTTGAATGGATTTTTCATGGGATTTTGTAGTTCTTGGCTTGACCTTTGGTTTGGAGTGCTTGAAGAAAGAACTTGTGTTCATTTGGCTAAGGCAAGTGATCTATTTAAGTTGTTGTGCATGTGTGTTCTTGGATTTGTATTTTGGTACTAAGGTTGTGATTTATTAGGCTTTCATGATTGTGATCTTACTTTAGATAATGCAAGCATGTTTAATAGCTTTCCAAACATTCAGATTTCATATCTTTTAATCAAGTCTTGTTTTGGTTGAAGTTTGAATTTGTTTTGATAAGAAAGGGTTTCAAGGATTTTGAAATGGGTTTCCATGTTAACGACTTGTTTAAGTATGAAATAAATGACCAATGTGAGCCTTGTTAGCATGTTATATTCATGTAGTTAATTTGCTAAGTAGGTTGGAAAAGGTGGTAGAAAAGAAGGAAGGAAGGAAGGACCAGTGCACTGCAGAAATCAGAACTGGGTTCTGATTTCCGCAGTGTACGCGGTCGACCGGCCAAGGGGCGCAGTCGACCGGGGACACAGGATTTGGTCCCAGTTGGAAGACCTGCTGTACTGCGGGATTTACTGTCCCTGCAGTTCACGCGGTCGACCGGCCAAGGGGCGCGGTCGACCGGCGACACAGGGTCAGGTTCTCTGGAACCTGACCAAAACACTGTTCATGGAATAAAAGTTACAACTTTGAGTCGACCGGGCCTTGGCCGGTCGACCGGGCTCACAGTGTACGCAGTCGACCGGCAAGGGCCAGGTCGACCGGGCACACTGGATTTTTCACTGTTTTAAGATGAGTTTCGCCCATTTGCTTTTCTTTTAAAAATCTGAAAACTAGGCTATATTAAAGACTTTAACTTGACATTGTGTGAATGGAACTCCATGCTTTATACTAACTTCGGGGACACCAATCCATGTATTTCAATAATAGAGTTCCAATCAACCAATTGCCAATGAATAGCCTAAGCTTGCACTTTATAAAATTATCGTGTTTTGAAAGTGGATTTAAGACCGCAAGTTATGTCGTGTACTCGTTTTGAAGTCAAGTCTTTAAGCTCGTTACAAGATGTGTTTCAAGATGTGTTTCAAATATTAAATGGGGATCACTTCTATAAGTTGTGAGCATATATATTATGCATTGTGCTAGTCGTGCCTTGTCTTGTCGTGACAAGTGATTTCCCCCTTTATTTTCGATATGTTTGAATCGTGTTTCGCGTGTTTTGTGCATTCATGAACTCAAGTGAACACCACAGAGCTTGGACTGCCCTTTCAGTCCGATCCACTGTCTGGGGGTCCTTAAACATGTGAACTAACTGCAGCTTAGTAGTGTATTTATTACACATCGTGCGTGTCCGGTTCCGCGGCCGGAAATCCCGTTTTTGTGGGAATCGTGTCGTGCTATATTATGTATATTCGTGCTTGTCGTGCGTGCTTGCTCTTTTCATTTTAAATGATAGAGAAAGGATGGGCTCTATGTGGATTTACTATTCATGATATATATGTTATGCATTCATATTAGTTTTGTCTTTGATTTAGAAAGTGTTTCGTAAGTATGGTTTTACGTTCAGCAAAGTATTTCTTTATGTTCTTGATTAAACAATGTTTTACATGCTTTCACTTAAAAATGATTTCTTGCCAAACCGTCGTGTTTGATGCTTGTATGTTGGTGACCAGGTGCAGGAGGCTATCCCCTTGAGGAGGAGTGCCAGGAGGAGGCTGTTGGGCCTGCCTTAGCACGTGAGTGGCAACCCGACGACGTCATGTAGACGTATGGGCGGGTCATGAGATTCGATGATCACTTCTTTGGGATTTTGATATACTTTTTGGGAATTGTATTGGCCTTTGTTGGCCTCTTATTTTGGGAAGTGTAATAACTTAACTTACTTGTTTAACTTTACAACTTGAATTATCATGGGAATGCCCTGTTATGTCTTCATTCTGATATTTATGTCTTGATGTCATTATGTTATATTATGACATGACTTGTTAAGATGTGATTTGCCACGCGCTTCCGCATACTTGATCGTGTGAGTTGGTTGTTCCATGTGTGTTTGTTTGGAACCCTCACCGCGTGAACCTGTGGGAGGTTTAATCTTTATTTTACTAACCGCCGCGGCCTCGGTCCGGGGTCGCGACATGTTGGCAAAACCAGCGATCCCCGGTACTGTCTATACCACCAGATGATCTCGCATCCTCTCAACCAATGCTTCGTTGTGAGAGAAAAGATCAACGAGATGTGGAAAAACGGAGTCATCACCTTTGACAAAAACTATGGGTCTGCCTCCGTTAACACGGTGTCGTATGGACAAACACAAAAGTCACCAAAGAAGAAGGTCACTACTTCCTTCAAGGTGATAAAAATGGCTCAAACATCTCAAGAGCTAGTCCCGTGCCCAACACCAGATGGACAGCCCATATGGGTACATCCCGATCTCCTGGAAGATGAAAACTGGGAGATCGTCAAAACAAAGCCGACCACTCAACAACGAAGGCAAGCCAGGAGACAACTCCGCAAGCTTAAACAGCAGGAGAAAGCTCAACCAAAACAAGAAGTTCTTGAAAAGACAGAAACTTCCCCTACCCCTTCACTAGGGGCAGCAGAAAAGTCTCCTTCCGAGACTTTGAGGCCGGCAAGGAAATTCACCCTGCGTGATTTCATGTCATTACTACTAAAGACTGAAGACATGCAGGGGGCATTATACTCTTGCAATTCAGTAATTGGATTCCCCATGGATGGGTACGAGTCCAGTGACACCGCCAGTGACACCGATGAATGGGAGGAATCCCTCGAAACAGGAGAATACCTCTCCGACGAGGAATGGATCCCCGAATCCCACCTCATGTCGGTGATCTGGTATAACCCTTTACAACCATAGGGATCTTGGTCTGATGATGAAGGAGACCAAGAGGTTGTTCAGGAAAATGCTGTTGACACAGCACCTGCCAATGCTCTGGTAGAACCCGATCAGGAGGAACCACAAGGAGCAGATGAAGAAGAAGATCTGGCTCCTATGCCTGATCTCGAAGAATATGCAAGGATCTTGCAGCGTCTTGCCATAGAGCAAGGACAAGATCACATCAATCAGCTTCATCGCAATCCAGAACCGGTGGTCCCGGAAAATCTACAGGAGTCCCCTCCAGTAACTCCTGAAAATGAAGAAAACTGCTGGGTGGATGGTCCCCTTACATCAGAGGATGAATCTGATTCCCAACAATCCGTTCCGGAGACGTTTCCTATTGCTTGCAATGCGATAGTTCGAAACGACAGCGCCTCTGGAGCTTCATCTGCCGAGGCCACAAACTCTCATACTACATCAGGTAGTATATCCTCTGATATTACTACCTCGGAGATGGCATCTTCTCAACCTTCGTCTTCTGAGACTATCACATCAGAGTACAGACCTCTTCTGGCTGACTACCTTGAAGACGTCTCTACCGATGAAGTCTACCCAGTCAACTGGTCCCAAATGCCCAACCTCATGGGTGATGTCTGGACCGATGAAATCGTAAACAAAGAAGACAAATTGCTGGACGCTGTTCAGGACTTGTTCCCGGAAAATGCTCCATGCAATGCAATCACTGAGGATGGTAATGTTGACATGGAAGCATCTTCAGCAAATGAAAAGGATCAGCGCCTCAATCCCAAGGGTGGACTTCCGAATGAAGAACCGTCTCCAAAAGCTCTCGAAGTTGGTAAAGGTACCCGCTCTGGCCGGGATTACCACAAAAACTACAATCTAACTTTTTCTTCTTATGTAAATCCTTCGGGACAGAATGTAAGCGCCCCAAGTGGCAACATTAATGAAAATGCAGGCCCTAAGGAGGCTTTCAAGTATGACTTGATTGAGCACTTTAGACACATCCCTGCACATCTGCACATCCTAGACTTATTACGAATGTCTCCCCAAACTCGTGATAGTCTCATTTCAGAACTGCAAAGACTGAATGTGGATGTCGACAAGCATGCCCCACAAGTCCTACAAATTGAAATGGACTATAGGGTTAAAAAATCAAATACCTCCTCAAAAGGAGAAAAGAAAAAGACTGAGGGATCTTGCAATGATTGCCTCTCAATTCAAAAAGCAGCAAGTGCAACTATCGCCTTCACTAAGGAAGACCTCCTACTAGGCGAAACAAAGCACAACCGACCCTTATACTTTACAGGGTACATCAAAGAGATGCCGATACACAGAGTACAGATCGATCCGGGTTCTGCCCTCAACCTCATCTCTACTTCGGCACTCGAAGAGCTAGGCATCCCGCCTAGCAAGCTGAGTCACACATCCGTGTCTATCTTTGGATACGATGGAAGCACTCAGAGGCCTATCGGCAAGATTAGGTTCAAGTTGCAAATCGGTGATCTTATCTCCGAAGTCACTGTATATGCAATAAAGACCCCCTCATGCTACAACATCCTTCTCGGACGCCCCTGGATACACGAGAGTGGTGTTGTTCCTTCAACTCTTCATCAGTGCATCAAGTTTGTTGGCAACGACGGCTTGGTACATCGGGTATTTGCGGACAAAAAGCCTTTCAAAGGCAAAGAAGTCCATTTCGCAGACTCGCAGATGTACAAAGATGAAAACGAAGAAAAGGAGAAAGAAACAACATCCTTTGCCGAAAGTCTCCAGAAAGATAAAGGCAAGGCTCCTCAGCAATCACCGGAAGAAAATCAACCATCCGGCAAAACCGAGGAGATCAACCAATCTCCTTTTGTTGTCTCCCTCAAGTCTTCAAAGCCGCTGGTGATCACCACCAAGGCAAAGAAGACCAAACAAAAGCCTGGAGGCAAGTTTGTCATCTCCTTTGTGTCTATTATGCAAGACACAAATTCGGATTCAGAGACAGAAGACGACGCGTCGTCAAGCCAAGCTGATACTCAGCAAGCTCAACCCGCTCTCACTCCATTGGAGGCACCTGCTGGCATAGGCGTTCCAGCATCAGCTTCCTTCGTTGTTCCGACAACCTCACTAAAAGAAAAACCGATCTTTTTCCACAGGTCGGCGGCTTCTTCATCAAACTCTTCGCTTGAGCCTTTCCAAAATGAAGGTATGCCACAACTATCCTTGTATAGTCCAATGGCGCAAGCTATCATGAAGAAAATGGGCTATGACGCTCGAAATCCAATCGGCTTGGGAGGTGGCCACGGTATCCTCGTACCATTGGAGCCCACCCTGACAAAAGGCCAGCAGGAGGATTGTAAACTCTATCGTCGTATAGAAAAGTCTTCATACGGACTGGGCTACGACCCTGATGCTCCCATGAGACAGTTGACCCAAAGGCTACAAAGTCGTCTGGCCGACGAAGCCTCAACATCTCGTGTCTTTGAAGATATTGATCTCCCTGGATATCTCTTTGAAGAGTTACCCGTCAAGGATCCAGGAAGCTCCTCCAATTGGTATGATTTCTCTGATGATAAAGAGGAATTGTCTTATGATACAGATGCACAGTCTTCTGGTTCAGAAGAACCATCATCTCCAAAAGAAGTGCCATACTTCGATCCAGTTTCAACAGGCGATTGGGACCATCTCATAGCAAGTCTTGAGAAGAGTGCCGATCAAGAAGACCCATGGTCAGAAGCACAGCCTTGGTCTGAGCATACCTTTGAAACTCCGGAAGGTCTTGTTGAGTTGGAAGCCTCCAAAAATATTATGGAGGAACCACCTTCAAGTCTTCCAACAAAAGATTCTGTTCAAAAGATAGACTTGGGAAATCCAGATAGCCCACGTCCTGTATTCATAAGCAAGAATATAAAGGATGATGAGTTACCTGAGTATATCATCTTTTCTTCGTGAGTTTATTGATTGTTTTGCATGGTCTTACGCTGAAATGCCTGGTTTAGACCCCAAAATAGCAGTTCACAAACTCAATCTACAAAAAGATATCAAGCCTGTCAAACAAGGCCAAAGAAGATTTCGTCCTGACATAATGGACAAAATTGAACAAGAAGTTCAGAAACTTAAAAACGTTGGCTTCATCCGCGAGGAACAGCATCCTGAATGGTTGGCCAACATCGTCCCAGTGACAAAGAAAAATGGGCAGATTAGGGTCTGTATTGATTATAGAGACCTGAACAATGCATGCCCTAAAGATGAATTTCTGCTCCCCATACCGGAGGTGATGATCGACAACACCTGTGGATTCGAGCAGATGACGTTCATGGATGGTTTCTCTGGATACAATCAGATAAAAATGCATCCTGAAGATGAAAGACACACATCATTTCGGACCCCATTTGGCGTGTATTGTTACACTGTAATGCCATTTGGTCTGAAAAACGCTGGTGCGACATATCAGAGGGCTATGATGAAGATATTCCAAGATATGCAGCATAAGACGGTCGAATGCTACGTTGATGACCTCGCCGTCAAAAGCAAAAAGAAAGAAGACCATCTCAAAGATCTTCGAGAAGTCTTCCTCCGACTACGCAGGCACAAACTGCGAATGAATCCCCTAAAATGCTTCTTCGGTGTATCATCGGGTAAGTTCCTCGGATTCGTAGTTCGGAAAGCGGGAATAGAGCTTGACCCTATCAAAGTCAAGGCTATCCTAGAAATGCCATCCCCAAAAACCCTGAGACAGTTAAAAGGGCTTCAAGGAAGATTGGCATACATTCGACGGTTCATCTCCAACCTGTCAGGGAAATGCCGTCCATTCTCCCGCCTAATGAAAAAGGGCGTGGACTTTGTCTGGGATGATGAATGCGAAACTGCGTTCCAAGACATCAAGTCATACCTGACCAAACCTCCAGTACTGGCTGCCCCCACAACTGGAAAACCATTTATCTTGTATACAAGAGCCCTCGACCACTCTTTGGGAGCTCTACTTGCACAAGGAAATCACGAGGGAAAAGAAGTTGCTCTATACTATCTCAGCCGCATGCTGGTAGGTGCAGAGCATCGCTACTCTCCAGTTGAAAAAGAATGTCTTGCAGTGATGTTTGCTGTACAAAAGCTATGTCACTATCTGCTGTCCAACACAGTATACCTGATCTCGAGGATCAATCTCCTGAAGGTCCTTGTCACAAAAGCAGGTTCCCTCAATGCCCGATTGGCAAAATGGTCTATCCTCCTGTCACAATTTGATATTAGGTATGTACCACAAAAAGCAATCAAAGGTCAAGCTCTGGCAGACTTTCTTGCAGAGCATCCGTTGCCTGAAGATTCTCCACTCAGGGATGATCTCCCAGACGAATCAGTCTACAACGTGGAGGCTTCCTTATCAAATGTTCCCTGGGATATGTACTTCGACGGTGCAACCAGGACAAGTGAAAAAGGAAATCAAATATCAGGGATTGGCATCCTCTTTGTTAGTCCCGACAAATACATGATTCCACACGCCTTCTCGCTACTGGAACCATGTTCGAACAATGCAGCTGAGTACCAAGCCCTGATTGTAGGATTGGAACTCGCCCTCGAATCCGGCATCACAGTGCTAGAAGCCTTCGGGGATTCTCAACTGATCGTCAACCAGATGAATCAGAAATTTGAAATCAGGAAGCCTGATCTGTTGCCTTACTACAACAAGGCGCAATCACTTCGGGAAAAATTTGACATCTGTCATATCACCCACATTCATAGAGGCGAAAACATTCGTGCAGATGCCCTGGCTGGACTCGCCGCCTCTATGGCGGTCCAAGAAGGAGAACACATGCAAGTTACAGTGTGTGAGAGAAGGATTCTCCCTCCCCTCAATACACACCAAGCAGTTGCTGAGTGCCACCAACTGGTTGGAAGTCGGATCTCCATCCTCAGACCTCCGATCGGCGATTGGAGGGATCCTTTCATTGATTATATTATGTTCGGAATCCTGCCTGAAGATCCTAAAAAACGGGTAAGTGTTCAAAGACGAGCCCCAAACTTTCATCTGGACATTCCTTCAAAGATGCTCTACAGAAAATCCTACAATGGAGTACTTCTACGCTGCTTATCACAACAAGAAGCTAAAGAAACTCTCAAAGAGGTGCATGCTGGTCTTTGTGGAGCTCATCAGGCTGGTCCAAACCTCTACGATCAGATAAAAAGGTTAGGTTATTATTGGCCTACCATGGTAGCTGACGCAATGCAATTTGCTAAACGCTGCCAAAAATGCCAAGTTCATGGAGACTATGTCCACATGCCTCCAGAATGGCTACATCCTACAGCAATTTCATGGCCTTTCGAAGCCTGGGGTATGGACATCGTAGGTCCTGTTTCCCCTCCGTCAAGCAAAGGTCATCGCTTCATCTTCGCCGCTACGGATTATTTCTCCAAGTGGTCAGAAGCTTTTGCGCTCAATGAAATGAAGACCTCATCAGTCCTTCAGTTCTTGCGCACCAACATCATTTGTCGCTTCGGCATACCTAAAAGATTCGTCCATGATAACGGACCACAATTCCGTGATCACAGATTCTAAAGGTTCTGCGACAAATACAAAATCCAAAGTTGTCCTTCAACTCCGTACAATCCGGCGGCGAATGGACTGGCAGAGGCCTTCAACAAGACACTCTGCAAAATTCTCAAGAAAATGGTCTCTAGCCACAAAAGGGACTGGGGCGACAAACTATCCGAAGCTTTGTGGGCCTACCGAACCACCGTTCGAGGACCGACCCATAGCACGCCATTCTCCTTGGTCTATGGATGTGAAGTTGTTGTCCCTTTAGAGGTACAAATTCCTTCCTTAAGGGTATCTCTACAAAATGACATGACGCTGAAAGATAGTGTGATTCAGATCTTAACTCCTATTAAGAGAAGAGTTCTATGGCTGGAATTTTAAAACTTTTAACTAGGATCAGAATTAGAAAGTAAACCAGCCATGTAAATCACACCATAACACTATGCAATCATAATCAACTTGTGTGAAAACAAATAAGATACAAAGGAGAACATATACCTGATTATATGAAGACTTGAAATCTCTGAAACAAAGTATGCAAAGGGGCTGAAATCAGACTGCAATCAAGCAATGAATTGCTGGAATTTCCTGCAGCAATTTTCCTTTGTAGTCTTCTCCTCTATTCCCCTTTCTTCTAATCTGATTGGTAAGTGTTGGTGGGAACACAACCAGGTTTCCTTCTTCTTGTTGTTCTTGATTTTATGTGAGAAGACCAGACCTGATATGGTCTTTCTCCAAGAGGAAAACTTGGACCAACAAGAAGTTCTCTCTTTGTGCAAGACAACTATGGACGTCCTAGGGCTTTTTTTTTTTTTTTTTTTTTCTCTCCTTCTTTGTTTGCTCATGCACACCCAGGGGGAGGAAACCCAGCCATATATATATAAAGGGAAGAACCTTTTAGAAAGATCTTTCCTTAAAGAATAAGGAAACCAAGAGTTTCCAACCAAAAAGGAAACCACCCCCTTTGGACGTCCAGCCCCTTATTGCAACTAGTTTAGTTTCTAAAAATAATTAGAAGGCTACTAAACTTAAGGATAACTTGCACAAAAAGAAAACCTTCCAAGTGATAGGACCTACACAAACTTAGGACCCACAAACTAGGGACCACATTGGCTAGCCCACACTAACTATGGTCCATGCACCAAATAATTTATCTAGAGATGTAATTCATGTATGCCTTCATGGACCTATTTGAATTTACACTCAAAATTATTTCTCCACACATTTAAACAATTTAGGAAACCTTGTCAATCTAGGAAAGTGGCTAGAGAAGGGACCAAAAGACATATTTGCCCTTGGCTCCCAAAATGACCAAAATGTCCATGCTAACCCCATAGCAACACTAGGATCATTTTAACCTTAACTCATTCCACTAGAGAGTTATGGTTGCACTCCAGGGACAAATATTAAATTGCAAATAAAGCTCATCATAAACTGACGATTGTCTTTGACCTACCAAGTACAATGACCACAATGCCCCTCTATGTAACATCCATAATCAAGTAGGTTAACCGATGTACTATCTACCTTCTTGATTACAACTCAACCTTAGAATTTCATATCCTTGACCTAATCATCATTTGGATATCATTCTCTTGATCCAGGGAGCGACCCACAAGTTCAATATCCATATGGAACATCCATATACTAAGATCTTAGATTCTGATGATTAATCGGATAATTCTAAGGGGACGATCATTCCATCATGTGATGGCATAGATTCCATATTGCATTTGCACGTCCCAACTAATCAAGCCCAAGCACCCAAAACACAGAGCTGTTGACCCATGAACAGGATCTCACCCATAGTGAATTAAAGCACAAGAACTTGACTTCGTCAGTTCATCCACAAATGCTCAAGATTAAGAGCACTGGTCACTCAGTAGCATGAGGTGATTTGATCTCTCTCTGTGATAGTACTATTTTAGAGATCACACCTACAAGTGGTCCTGTTCAATGCATGACACATGCACTAATGAGATAAAATCCGGAAAAGCCTCCCGTGACTTAGGTAAGTCACCCTGAATACAGGAGAGTATCTCATTATAACTTATACCAAGATGAAGTGCCCAACTCCATCTCTCAGTTATGAACAAGTTTATTGTTTCAAGTGTCCATGACTCAGACCTAACTGTGTGTAGCCACTACACACCTAAGTCATTACTAGAAAACAATGGGCCTTATACAACCATACAAATACACAAGTATAAAGAGAAAGAAGTCATTCCATTAAATAACCAATAAATATCCAGTTACAGAGATGAAAGTGCAGTCAGTGGGCTTTAGGGCATACACCAATCCCAACAGACGCAAGAAAGCAATGTCAAATTAAGACTCCAAGAGCTGGACAATCTCGATGAGAGACGGCTCGAGGCACTCCAAAGCATTGAGCTCTACCAAGCACGCATGGCTGGATCTTTCGACAAAAAGGTCAGGCAACGCGCCCACAAAAAGGGTGACTTGGTTCTTGCGGTAAAAAGGCCGATGGTTTTCGCTCACAAATCCAAAGGCAAATTTGAACCAAAATGGGAGGGACCCTTCGTCATCGACCAAGTCTTCTCCAATGGCGCATACGCACTTCTAAACATGGAAGGTGGTAGATGTATGCTGCCCATCAACGACAAGTTCTTGAAGCGGTACTACCCTTAAAGACTTCCTCCACTGGGTCAGAGCGACGCCTGCAAGGCCAAAGCCTATTTCCAGGTACTTGCTCGTTAAACCCACTCCTTTTGGAATTTTCATCTTTATGTTGAACTTTCAAAACAATGTTTATTTTCATCGTTTCATTGTTCAAAAGAAAATCAAAATCCAAAAATCTAAGTTTAGGAGCCTCTTCCCAAACTTAACCAAAATTTTCGATCCTTGAACCCAAAATTCTTGGTTTGAAACAAAAATCAGGACTTAGGAATTTCCACCCTAGTCCGCCTTACCTTTTACCGCCAAAATGGTTTTAGGTCAAAATTTACGACCCTCGTGTCTAAAAACAAAAATCGGGAAAGCGATGTCAAGTCGGTACTCGCAAAAACCCATTGGAAGGATGCGAACCCCATTCGATACTTCCAAAACCTCAAAACCGCAAGGAAGCAACACCTTGTTGATACTTGCAAAATTTCAAAAATCGTGGAGACGCAACATTCAAGTTGATATCCACAACCCAAATTTCAAAAGAAAAACAAAGGTTCGAAAAAACCTCAAATTTCAAAAATCGTTGGGAGGCGACATTCCATCGATACCCGCAAAACAAAATTTTTGAAGAAAAAGCAGGGAAGCGACGCTTAGTCGATACTTGCACCCAACTTCGCGAGGAAGCGACATTCCATCGATACTCGCAACCGAATGAGCAAGGAGGCGACATTCCATCGATACTTGCAATACCATTCAGCAGGGAGGCGACTCTTAGTCGACACTTGCATTTTTGAAAACCAAAAACCTGGGTTTTACGCCAAAAACTCGGCTTTTACGCCAAAAAAACTCGGCTTCCACGCCAAAAATCGGCTTTCACGCCAAAAATCAAAACAAAATCTGGCTCTCATGCCAACAAAACAAAACTTGGTTTTCAAAAAATCCGGCTTTTACGCCAAAAAATCGGCTCTCATGCCAAAATCCGGCTTTTACGCCAAAAACAAAAAAAAAAAAAAATCAGCTCTCATGCCAAAATCCGGCTTTTAAGCCAAAAAACAAAAAATCGGCTCTCATGCCAAAAATCGGCTTCCATGCCACATCGGCTTTCACGCCACCAAAATTTGGCTTTCACGCCACCAAAATCGGCTTTCATACCACCTCAAAATTTTTGGCTTTCAAGCCATCAAAAACCAGGCTTTGTGCCACAAAATCTGGCTTTCATGCCAAAACAACACTTTTGACAAAAGATTTTCACAAAATGATAAACATTTGGTCAAGATTTTCAAACAAACATTCCCATTCAACTTTTGCTTATTTTCAACAAAAAGAATTTAAGTAGAACAAGGGGATTCAAAAAATAGAGTGCCAAAATGTTTATACATGGAGGTACCATGAAAAAGAAAGAAGAAAGTTTGTCAAAAGCTCAGTCCATCATAGTCTTCAACCAAAGACTAAGGTCCTTGAGCAGACTCTTGGCCTCAGCCTCCAAAGCTTCCAGGCCACGCTTCTTCAAAATGCTGCCATAAAATGCGGCAGAAAACCGCGATCCATCTTCAGCACGGGGGAATTCCTCCCAAAGAAGTTGCCATCGCTCATGCTCCTGAGTCTTCCTTCGGAGATTCCCGTCAACCTCTTCAACCTGACGGATCAGAGTGCTTTCTCTGGCACGAGCTTCAAGAACAGCAGCCCATTTAGCAGCAGTCTGTTCTTCTAACAACTCGAGACGCTGCCTAGCCTCGTTTATCTCCTTATCGAGGTGTATCAGTAGCAAGGCCCTTACCCTTGTTCGTTCTGGAGGAACCACCTGCAAAAGTCAGAAAGGAAGAAATCAAACATCGAATGACAGAATTTTGCTAAAAAAAAATCCTAGCGAAATTTTGGCATAGTTCCGGGGCAATTCCGAAGAAAAGGGAGGCACCCCGAAAAAAAAAAAAGGAAGCTTGAAGATGAGCTCAACATTGCTGCGAGCTCATGATCAATGAAGGATTCTCGAAGAAGACTCGAATTCAACATTGCTGCGAGATCAAGCCTTCCTTCTCAAATATTCGCAAGATCAGAAAAGAGCTCAACATTGCTGCGAGCTCAAAATTCCAAAACTTTCAAAGTTCCTCGAAATTCTGCGAGACTAGAGAAGTGGGCTCAACATTGCTGCAAGCTCCAAAAATCCCAAGACTTGCAAGAAAATTCGAGGTATGCATCATCATGCTCCCAATTCCATTTACCAAAAATCATGCATAAAACCATCATGCATTAGATGCTAGGAAAACTTTGACAAAAGTTTGACCAATTCCAACCCAATTTGGTCAAAACCAATCAAACTTTGTCTAAGTCAAAATCCATGTTGACTTCACCTAGAAATTCTAGCCTTTTATCTTGATGCATTTTTTTTTTAAAAAAAAAAAAGAAAAAAAAAATGCATGATCATCTTGAATTGCATAATCCTCATATCATGGTGAGCAAAAAAAAGAAAGAGAACAAAAGAAAAAAAAAAAAACCTCTTCAAGAAAAAAAAAGAGAGCCAAAAAAAAAAAAAAAAGGAGGCTGGCCCATGGGACGTGGCCCACAGGCCACGTGGCTGTACGGCCAGGTCCGTACGGACCTGTCCGTACAGCAC
This sequence comes from Camphora micrantha, assembly GCA_003546025.1. NCBI lineage: Eukaryota > Viridiplantae > Streptophyta > Magnoliopsida > Laurales > Lauraceae > Camphora > Camphora micrantha. The sequence goes on along the minus strand of QPKB01000089.1, from coordinate 6,831 downwards.
AAAAAAAAAAGAGGCGAAAAAAAAAAAAAAAAAGCACGTGAAAAAAAAAACACAAAAAAAAAAGAGAAGAAAAGAAAACACGTGAAAAAAAGAAAAAAAAAAGAAAAAAAAAAGGGGAAAAGAAAAGAAAAGAAGAAAAAAAAAAGAAAACAAAGAAAAGGAACTTTTCTACATCTACATGGGGTTTTCTTGGAAAAAGAAGACCTACTTGAAGCCATGGAGAAGAAGGAGAAGAAACTTGAAGATCCTTGAGAAACTCTTGGAGCACTCTTGAAGGTTTTTGCAAAAAGAAAGCAACAAGAGAATGAAAACCCATCTCCATTGCTTTTATAGAAAAAGCAAACCAAAAGAGGAAAGGAGGAGAAAAGCAAGGAGGTAAGTGCTAAAATTTAGCAAACTTCCTAAAAGAAAGGGAGATTTGAGATATTCTCTCCCAAAGAGGAGATTCTTGAGAAATTCTCTCCAAAAAGAAAGGGGATTTGAGAAACTTTCTCCCAAAGAAAGATACTTTGAGAAAATCTCTCCCAAAATCAAGGAAACTTGAGAGATTCTCTCCAAGTAAAGATATTTTTAGATATTCTCTACACAAAAGGGATATTTTTAGATATTCTTTACAAAATGACACCACATGAGATCTAAGCCATTTCTAAAAGCTTAAGGTCCCATGGGTTAGCCCATATGAGCCAGGTTTGACCACCTAGGCACTAAAAGTGGCTTTTAGTCAAAATTTCTCTTACCAAGAGCATACAAAAATGGTTCCATGCCTCTTTTGAGTTGATTGGACCATACAAAAAATTCCAAGCTTCATGGGCTTCAAAAAAAAAATAAATCCAAACCATCCAACCCCATGCACCAAATCAAGCCACAATCTTGAAATTGACATTCCACCAAAAAACCAAACCACTCCAATGGACCCAAAATTGTCCCAAAGAGTAACCAAAAACCAAACCATGGTCCCCTAACTTGCCACATACAGCTTGTTAGGTCACAAGGCCGAAACCAAAAACCAAAATCCCGACCCCCCTAACTTGCCACATACAGTCTGTTAGGTCACAAGGTCAAAAATCAAAAAGCCTTCTTAACCGCCTAATGTGCCACATAAAGCCTTTAGGTTCACAAGGTTAAAAGGGAAAACCAAAAACCAAAAACCCACATCCAAATGTCATTTCAAAATCCTTGCCTTGAGACGGTACATGACCCCTATCATTACCGCGAAAACCCTTTGAAGCTCAAAAAAGCAACTCCATCAAAAGAAAAACGCTCAAGACTCTTGGTCAAGCAAGAAGATCTCCTTCAATATCTCTTCGAGGCACACCGACTGCCAGAGCTGCACTCCTCGTCGTTGTACCTCGAGGGGGCATTTGTTGACACCAAAAATGTCACTATGCCCCTTCAACACCAAAAGCTACATGGAGCCACATCCTGCCATAAATAGGAAGGCGCCACTTCAAGCACCAGATCTTGTCAGAATCAAACAAAAACTGCAAGATCCTTCAAAGCAGCCAAAAGAGGGGTACACATGAAGTTTCGGGCCATTTCAACATCATTTGGCCTAACTTCACTTCTCCGACAGACAGACAGGAGCTCCCGGTAGCGACAGTGTCGAAGACTTCAAAACTTCGATCAGAGCCTACGGATGGTCTCAAAATACCTCCAAAAGGCCCCCTGCCAAATTTCAAGCCAAACGGACGACGTTTGACCCTTCATTGACTCTCAGGAAGCAAAAACAGGCCTACCGGCAACGGAGCACCCTGGAATCATGGCATCCAAATTGGAGCTAATGGATCATCTCAAAATGACTCCAATAGGTCCCCTGTCAAGTTTTAGGTCAAACGGACATCGTTTGGCCTAGTTTCAAAGCTCGGCACTTTCCTCGAGATGAAATCAAGGCGAGCATTTGCGGGACCCCAAAAGGCTTCAAAACTCAAACTAAAGCCCATGGTTGGTCTTATTTATTACTCAGGAGGCTCCCTGTCAAATTTCAGGTCAATCGGACATCGGTTGACCACAAGTCAAAGCTCGGCATTTCTCTCATGGCAAAATTAAGGCAAGCATTTGCGGGACCCCAAACAGCTTCAAAACTCAAACCAAAGCCTATGGTTGGTCCTATCTAATGCTCAAGAAGCTCCACGTCGAATTTCAGGTCATTCCGACATCGTTTGGCCTAGTTTCAATGCTTGACAAAAAATCAGCAAAACCGCACAACAAAGTCTTCGGCTTTCCAGGAAAATAGGAAACTTTGTGCTCCGATTTGCGTGGCTTCTCGTCGGGTTTTCTTCAAGAAAAACAGGCCAATAAATGAGGGGAATTGTCAGCAAAAATACAGAAGAAAAAAGAATGAAAAAAGACCGCAAAACGGCGAAGAAACGGCGACCGGACGGCGACCGAAAAACGGGCCCAAGGCCCATGGTGACCATGGCCCAGGGTCGCCGGCCCATGGTCGCCGGCGACCATGGGTGCATGGTCGCCGGCGACCATGGAAATTCCGGCGGCCCAAAAAGTCGCCGGAAGACACTTTTTCGGGTCCTTTTCGCGTTTCGAGTTGATTGGCCCCTGTGATTTTTCCAAAATCTGATTTTTCGTGCATGAAATCCGTCGATCTTCGTCAACATCACGGATTCGCCGCCAAAATCATTGGATGATCATTAGATGCCTCGAAATCGCCAACCGGCCGACAAAGAAAGCACACTTTCTGCCCGCCCGATCGTGAAATCGACAGGACAGATGTTGCCGGCACATTGACATTAATCAATGTCTGAAATTGCATCGCCATCCGACATCAAACAACATGTGGATCCACCGGCGATCATCGCAAGAAGAATTCCAAAAGACGTGGCGCGGCCCGCGACTCTTCGAGCGACTTGGCGACCAATTAATGAGGTTAAATGACCCGTTTTATGACAAGTTAATGCGGTCATTAACTCATTATTTTGGACGGCCCAATCAAAAGCAAGCAAACGGGAGTTACAAGTCAAAGGATTTATGGCATTAAAGCCGTGAAACTCCTCCCATGATGGGGATTAAAGGCAATTAAAAGCTCATTATTCTCCATTGGCCAATCAGATTCAAGGAAAAAGTAGTTACAAAACGAGTAATTTAAAAACTTGTAACTCCTCCCATTATGAGTATTAATACATTCAATGCTCATAAACCCTCCTAAATGGCTACCAAAGGCCTATAAATAGGAGGGCATTCCAAAGAAAAAGGATCCAGTTTTTTTTTGGCTCTCGAGAAGATCTAGCCCTCGCTCTCCCCCCGAAGAAGACAAAAAAATCCAAAGGCCCTGCAACTCTGCTGCAAAGACCACCAAAAGGTGATTGAAGCACCCTTGGGGGGCAGCCCCCAAGGACCTCCCTTCTTCTACCAACATGGCTAAAACGTGGCTTTTCAGTCCGTTTACTTAGCTTTTTATCGGATAGAAGACCTTCTCTTGGTCTTTGTCCTTTAAAAATCTGAGGTTAGAAAGCCAAGCCAAGAATCCAAGCATCGTGTTCTCATCTGCATGGACGATGGAGGAGCCCATACATGACTCGCGACCGTCGATCTGAACGTGTCCCCACAATCGAATGAGAAGTCAGATTCCTTTTCTTGATTTCTATTGTACTTTATTTTTCTTTTAGAGACAAAAAAAATCACAATTCTTGTCTTTCATAATGGATAAGACTTGTAAACCGCCTTTTACGGCAAAATCGCCTTTTACGGCAACAAATGAAATCGCCTTTCACGGCATTAAAAAAAAAACCCTTTTTGTCTCTTTTCTTAAAATATGTGTGCAATAGAAGCTAGAAAAAGTTTCATTTCCCCTTTCTACTTGTGAAGGTGGATCTTCGGATCACCATTCCTAAATTCCAAGTAGAAAAGTGAAATTGGCATACCCGTACAAAAAAAAGAAAAGATGTTGATACCCGTATCTTTTCTTCTCCTCCCCTCCGCCGTACCCCGAAAGACCCGGGGCGGAGGCAGCGGGAGAGAGGGAAGAATCGGGTCCATCAGTGCTTTCTGTCTCCATAAAGTCGTCCGAAGTGTCACAGAAAGCTACATCCATGGATGGCTCGAAGTCGTCAGAATCCTCTGGCAAATCAGCTGACAAAAAAGCGGGGGAGAAATATCAGCAAAATTTAGCAAAGAAAAGAAAATGCCAAAAAAGAGGGAAGTAAAGAAGTCGTACCAGGAGAAGATTCTGGATCTACTCTAGAGTCTCTTGGCTCTTCCTCAGATGCCGTAGTCGGATCCGTCGCCGCCTCATCGGCCGAGGCCTCAGGCATCACCAAGACATCATCCTCTGCAAAAAGAAAAGAAAGCAGTGGATCCAAACAAAAATCTCTCAAAAAACAAAAAAGGAGAGAAGCAGAAAGAGAAAGGGAAAGGATCATACCATCGTCAGCTTTTTCCTCTCAACTCCTCTTCTCTGGAGGCTCTTCAGCATCCCGCGAGACCTCCTTATCAATGGTAAGAGGGACTTCCACGTCACGAGAATCTTCGCACTGCTTCTTATGACGGTACTGTCCTCTCTTCCTCTTGCTCCTGCGGGTCGGTTTACCTGAAGAACCTGCCCCGCTTGATGGACCCGATTCTTCCCTCTCTCCCGCTGCCTCCGCCCCGGGTCTTTTCGGGGTACGGCGGAGGGGAGGAGAAGAAAAGATAAGGGTATCAACATCTTTCTCTTTTTTCTGTACGGGTATGCCAATTTCACTTTTCTACTTGGAATTTAGAAACGGTGATCCGAAGATCCACCTTTACAAGTAGAAAGGGGAAATGAAACTTTTTCTAGTTTCTATTGCACACATATTTTAAGAAAAGAGACAAAAGGGTTTTTTTTTATATGCCGTGAAAGGCGATTTCATTTGTTGCCGTGAAAGGCGATTTTGTCGTAAAAGGAGATTTACAAATCTTATCCATTATGAAAGACAAGAATTGTGATTTTTTTTTGTCTCTAAAAGAAAAATAAAGTACAATAGAAATCAAGAAAAGGAATCTGACTTCTCATTCGATTGTGGGGACACGTTCAGATCGACGGTCGCGAGTCATGTATGGGCTCCTCCATCGTCCATGCAGATGAGAACACGATGCTTGGATTCTTGGCTTGGCTTTCTAACCTCAGATTTTTAAAGGACAAAGACCAAGAGAAGGTCTTATATCCGATAAAAAGCTAAGTAAACGGGCTGAAAAGCCACGTTTTAGCCATGTTGGTAGAAGAAGGGAGGTCCTTGGGGGGGTGGCCCCCCAAGGGTGCTTCAATCACCTTTTGGTGGTCTTTGCAGCAGAGTTGCAGGGCCTCTGGATTTTTTTGTCTTCGTCGGGGGGAGAGCGAGAGATTTTTTTCCGTCGGGGGGGAGAGCGAGAGATTTTTTCCGTCCTTTCCCTTTGGAATACCCTCCTATTTATAGGCCTTTGGTAGCCATTTAGGAGGGTTTATGAGCATTGAATGCATTAATACTCATAATGGGAGGAGTTACAAGTTTTTAAATTACTTGTTTTGTAACTCCTTTTTCCTTGAATCTGATTGGCCGATGGAGAATAATGAGCCTTTAATTGCTTTTAATCCCCATCATGGGAGGAGTTTCATGGCTTTAATGCCATAAATCCTTTGACTTGTAACTCCCATTTGCTTGCTTTTGATTGGGCCGTCCAAAATAATGAGTTAATGACCGCATTAACTTGTCATAAAACGGGTCATTTAACCTCATTAATTGGTCGCCAAGTCACTCGAAGAGTCGCGGGCCGCGCCGCGTCTTTCGGAATTCCTCTTGCGATGACTGCCGGTGGATCCACATGTTGTTTGATGTCGGATGGCGATGCGATTTCAGACATTGATTAATGTCAACGTGCCGGCAACATCTGTCTTGTCGATTTCACGATCGGGCGGGCAGAAAGTGTGCTTTCTTTGTCGGACGGTTGGCGATTTCGAGGCATTTAATGGTCATCCAATGATTTCGGCGGCGAATCCGTGATGTTGACGAAGATCGACGGATTTCATGCATGAAAAATCAGATTTTGGAAAAATCACAGGGGCCAATCAACTCGAAACGTGAAAAGGATCCGAAAAATGGGGTTTCCGGCGATTTTTGGGTCGCCGGAATTCCATGGTCTCCGGCGACCCTGGGCCATGGTTGCCGGCGACCATGGGCCAAGGTCGCCGGCGACCATGGGCCTTGGGCCCGTTTTTTGGTCGCCGTCCGGTCGCCGTTTCTTCGTCGTTTTTCGATCTTTTTTCATTCTTTTTTCTTCTGTATTTTTGCTGACATTTCCCCCTCATTTATTGGCCTGATTCTCTTGAAGAAAACCCGACGAGAAGCCACGCAAATCGGAGCACAAAGTTTCTTATTTTTCTGGAAAGCCGAAGACTTTGTTGTGCGGTATTGCCGATTTTTTGTCAAGCATTGAAACTAGGCCAAACGATGTCGGAATGACCTGAAATTCGACGTGGAGCTTCTCGAGCATTAGATAGGACCAACCATAGGCTTTGGTTTGAGTTTTGAATCCGTTCGGGGCCCCGCAAACGCTTGCCTTAATTTCGCCATGAGAGAAATGCCGAGCTTTGACTTGTGGTCAACCGATGTCCGATTGACCTGAAATTTGACAGGGAGCCTCCTGAGTAGTAAGTAGGACCAACCATGGGCTTTGGTTTGAGTTTTGAAGCCTTTTGGGGTCCCGCAAATGCTCGCCTTGATTTCACCCCGAGAAGAATGCCGAGCTTTGAAACTAGGCTAAACGATGTCCGTTTGACCTAAAACTTGACAGGGGACCTATTGGAATGATTTTGAGATGATCCATTAGCTCCAATTTGGATGCCATGATTCCGGGGTGCTCCGTCGCCGATAGGCCTGTTTT